>JAQGCH010003294.1:0-10871 GCA_034699485.1 Nanhermannia elegantula
TTAAATACAAGTATATTTGTCAAGGGATTTAGTGTCGCCGTTTCGGCCATAATTCTCTGATAATACTGTATGCCTTTAGGCTCAAATCAAAGTTTATGCTAAAACTCTTAAACTTTTTCATAACATTAGTTCAGTTTTGGTTTATATGTAGAGATTTTGATATCATAAACTTTTTGCAAATTATTATAAAATAAAATTTTATTCAATTTATAAAATAATTATATTTGATTCAAAAAGTAGTGCAATTGTGTAAATAACTATAATAAAAATTAGTTAAACATTCATAACTTTAACATTTATTTGGAAAACAATTAACTTACATATTATTTGTAAACTTATTAATAATCTCAACAAAAATGTCAAAATTTGCCAAAAACAGAAAATATTTGTTTGAAAGAACAAGTCCTGTGAGTGCAGTTTTATCAAAACCATTACCTCTTTCTGTAAATAATTCAAACAATAAAAAAAGAAATTGGATTCAAGATTTAGTTAAAACGTCGAACCAGTGTTACAGAAATATTAGTGAAACTAATTCTAGTGATCCTTTAACTCAACAAAATTATGAAAAGTGCTGTAAAATGAATCATATTTCTGACATTACTTCAGAGCAGAAAAAAACGATTTTAGAATATTATAATAATATAAAAAGTGATAACAATAGAGCCAATGAGTACCTGAAAGGATGTGTAATTCCAGTTCCAATTAAAAGAAAAAGATTTTCAGAAAATAATTTTAAAAAACCAAAAACTAATACTTTTGAATATTTCGTTGAAATTAATAATGAAAGAAAAAAAGTTTGTAAAAATGCTTTTCTTATGTTACATAATATTAAAAAAAGCAGATTAGAGGCCAAAATTCAAAAGAACAGATCAGACAATAATGACATGAGAGGTAAACATGAAAATTCAAATTGGAATCAATTACCCCAAGAAGTAGTGGATGATATTTTAGACTTTATTAAAGACTTGCCCGCCCGTGAAAGTCACTATTCGCCAAAAACTGTAAAAAGTAAAAAATATCTCTCATCTGAGCTCAATATTAATAAACTTCACCAAAACTTTTTGTGTCTTTATCCTGAATATGAAACTGTAGTTTCATATAATTTTTTTTATCACTATTTCAAAAATTCTAACATTGGATTTGGTTTTCCGAGACAAGACATTTGCAATGAATGTGAACTTTTCAATGCAAAAATCAAATCTTCAATATTAGAACAAGAAATGACTTCAATTAAAGAAAATTTTATTCAACATAAAAGAGAAGCAGAAAAATTTTATGAAATAAAAAAACAAATTAAAACATTAGTTAAGTCCAGTGATAATGTGTATGCCATAGCTTTAGATTATCAAAAGAATTTGCCGATTCCTGTTACCAATGTCTCCTCAGAATATTATATGAGACAACTTTGGATACATAACTTTTGTATTCATACATTCAAAGATGAAACTGCAGATATGTATCTGTATTCTGAGCATTATGCAGGTAAAGGTGCAAATGAAGGGATTTCTTTTGTAAATTCTTATATAGAGAAAATTGATTTAAAATTTAGAAATTTGTATATATTTTGCGATAATTCTTTTTCTCAATCCAAAAATCGTTATATTTGGCTCTATTTCTCAAATTTAGTAAAAATTGAAAGATTTGATGAAATTATTATAATATATCCAATTCCTGGGCATAGTTATCTGGACTGCGACAGGAATTTCGGTAGAATTGAAAAAAATAGGCTTAAATTAGAAAAAGTTAGTTACCCATCGCAATATGTTAATCTCATAAAAGAAACCGATAAAAAATTTAATATTATTTACGTAAACTTTCCACTAACCGATGACTTACAAACAGATGGTACAAAAATTATTGAAATTAAAGATTATAAAAAATATTTTGAGAGCTTCATCTGTAATAGTGTACCACAATTAACAGAAATTAGAAAAATTAAATTTAATAAAACTGGAATTCTCGCTACAACTGATCTCTTATCCGAAAATTATGAGCTCAATATAACCTTAAGTAAACCTAATTTAGTTGTAAATAATTTTAATTACGATAGCTTAGAAAACGCGTATAAAGGATTTCAATCAATTAAGCTTAAAAAATATATTGATATAAAAGATTTGCTAAATTATGTAGTATTGCCATCAAATATAACATTTTATAATTCATTAATACCTTTAAATTCTGAAATAAAGATTTCTAAGAGTAAAGCCAGGGCTTATGACTTATGTAAGAAGGTTTTAAAAATTTGTAAATGTAATGGTAAATGCATTCGCTTATGTGAATGCAGAAAATATGCAAAATTTTGTAATGAAAACTGTTTATGTGACAAAAATGTGTGTAAAAATAAAAACTAAATCTGTATTAAACTTCAATAATCAAATTATCTTATAATCTTTTCACACCTTGTTGAGAAAGTAAACATTGCTACAAGAGTAAGAGAGCTTAAGACAGACCCCATGCTGTAGAGTGAAAAGGTATTTCACAGTGAAAAAGGCCTACATTTGATTTGGCGCATATCTATTTTTCGAAAGAAACGCTTCAATTATTATGTTAAACAAGATAAACAGGTACTGGTGTCATACGATTATAAACGTGTAATTTTGACTATGAGTTATTTAAAAAAACTCTTTCAATAACTTTAAAATTAACAGAGGAAAGAAAACTATAACTGCTTTTGACTGATAAACTTACGGGGGATTCCGTGACCTGTAACACTTGGATTTCTTTGTAGCTTCGTGAATATACTCAGGTTAGGGTCAATATTAAAGATATAACAATAACTCTTCCCCAGACGCAAGTTTGTTTAGTTTATTTAAATAATACAGTTCGAAGTATAAACGCTTTTAAATAGGAATATACACACATTAAAGAGTTATTATCTTTAATATGAACCCTAAACTGAATATATTCACGAAATTACACAGAAATCCGGGTGTTACAGGTCGCGAATAACATTCTTGTTAAAATTTTATCTATATAAATGTACGCTTATATTAATTCTATTCTATGATTTAACCAAACTCTCCCTTGACACAAATAGATTTTATCTTTGTGGGAATTCACATGTTTCTTTTAAAGTAAATGCTTATAATTACAAAGCTAAACAACAATTAATCATTCATTTTAAATATAATTTTTAATAAAAAAATTTTTATATATAAATTTTGTGTTATGTGATTAAGAATGAATAAAATTCAATTTATTATTGTGATTGCTTTTGCTTCAAGTTTATTGCAAGAATATTCCCTTGCATTTAAACACCCCGGAGTACTTGTCAATAGAGATATGTTGGATTTTGTAACTAACAAGACAAAATCGGAAGCAGAACCATGGTCGAACGCTTATAAAAAAATGTTAGAAAATAAGTTAACGTCACTTTCATTTGTACCCAAACCACGCAAAGTAGTAGAATGTGGATACTACTCAAATCCAAATTTCGGCTGTAATGATGAGTTGGACTCGGCAATATCTGCGTATGCTCACTCTCTAATTTGGTACTACACGGGAAACATAGAACATGCTCATAAAGCAATTGACATTATGGACGCCTGGGCCAGTCTAATAACAAATCATACTAATGGTAACGCACCTTTGCAAACTGGATGGGTGGGGTCACTGTGGCCTAGAGCAGGCGAAATAATAAAACACACGAACACAAGTTGGAGTGATGAAAAAATGAAACGCTTTGAAGAAATGTTAAGAAAGGTTTATCTGCCCGTAATGCTAAAAGGAGTACCGGACACAACAAATTCGAACTGGCATTTAACAATAATTGAGGCTACAATGGCTATATCCGTATTTCTAGATGATAAAGCGTCATTTGAGCACGCTTTATCTAAATGGAGAACTCGTGTTCCCGCTACAATTTATCAAAAGTCAGATGGTGCTCATCCTTTGTCAGATAAAGCTTTTGCTACAATGAATGATTCCCAACTGATTAACTACTGGTATAATCAAACAACATATATGGATGGGTTGGACCAAGAGACTTGTAGAGACTTAGGACACACTTCTATGGGTTTGGGAGCAATGATAAACACAGCTGAAACTGCTTATCATCAGGGCGTAAACTTGTATAAGGAAGAACAGGAAAGGATTGTAAAATCATTGGAATTTCATGCAAATTATATTTTTGGAGCAAAAGCACCAGAAGATTTGTGTAACGGAACACTCAAGTTTGGTAATAACGAAGCAGCAGCGATGTGGGAAATAGGTTATAATCACTATCACAACAGAGTGGGTGTTTCTATGCCTAAAACTGAAGAATTGATTACTAAAAAATTTCGGCCGACAGGAGTGGCTCTATTTATGGCTTGGGAAACATTGACTCATGCAGACAATCCGGGCAATTAAGTGAAAATTTTTAATTATGTAATTAATTAACAAATAATATTCATTAAATCAATTATTTAAAAAAAACTTGAATTATTTTAAGTTTAAATTAATTTATCTCCTAAGTGATCAGATATAGCCCTGTACTCATCCAGAACATAGGCCCAAGCAATTGACCCATCATTATTGCTTTATTATTCAGCAAGTTAAACTTTCCGAGCAATACTTTACCATCACTTAAATATTTCAATCAATTATATTCAAAAAAGATATTTGTTACTTCTATTTTTTCTGATATTCTGGAATATAGCTCCAAAATTTCATAATATAGTTCAATAGACAATATTAATGAAAATTAAAAGAACGAAATAATATAATAAAACTTCTATCATATACTTACAATCAGCTTTATGTGCAATCATTCCAACAAATGTTAAAATAATTAAGGTATGAGGAGTATTACATAGAACAGCATCCCGGTACCTTTAAAAATGTTAATAAATTATGCTTTAAATTTAACAATTCTTTGTGAAATTTTAATCGTTCACAATGTAGTAATTGTGTGGATTAAGTGTAATCATTGTGAATTAGTTTAATGTTTTCAACACTTTTTGATTGATTATCATTTCCATAATGTATAATATTTGAATGCAATTTTAAAAAAATAAAAAATCTTAATTAATAACTTTGATTATATGATTATTTTACTTATTGTTTATATCAATTAGCTTTAAAATAGTTATATATAATTTTTATAAAAATAAACTTTCGTGTTTATTAAATATTCGATATATCTATAAAAATATTTCAAAAAACTTGTTTCGTTTTATACCAAATTTAAAACAAATTGTCGATATATTTGTAGAATATTATAGTAAAATATAATGTATTAAATTTTCTTAAATATTAAAGTTTAAATGTTATAATCATTTCAAAGAATCTTTTTTAACAACATAAAAATACATATAACAAATAATTGCCTGAATAAAATTATAAATAATTTTATTTAAGGTAATTTTATTGTGGGAAACTTCACCTTGCTGAGTTATAAAACAATAATCGTGAATTCAATTCGAACATTAAATGATATTAACCTGTAGATACTCCTACAACAATTATTCATCAAATTTGATTAAAGTTTAGGGTTTGAAAGACTCGAAAAATCATGAGAATAAATGTATAGGTGTTTATTCGGGAGCACTTCGACTCACCTAAAAATAACTCGCCTAATGATAACTCACCTAAAAACATCTGTCCTAAAACCTGTTTATCTTTCCCTAAATATCAGATTAGAGAAAACCCCAAAGATATCAGAGAAGACAGAGTGTCTGAACTATGCTTATTATTAGAATTATTATTGTTTCAATTGATTACTTATGTTCTGTAATTAAGATTTTTTTAAAAGTCTTCAATTTAATTATTTGTTATTTAAGTAAACTATTAAAACATTATAAGCAATTAATGCTAAATCTAATCGGAGTTATGTTCATATATTGAAATCAAATAAATTGCAAACCAATTATTTTGGGCAGCAATAAAATTTGTATTAAAATTAAATCAATATTTGAATTAAACCGTGAAATAAATGATGTTTTAATGTGTGCTAATTAAATGCAGAGTTTTTATTTTAGGTAAAAAGGGATAAATATGCTCTTCAATAATATTAAAACAGGTTTTAGGACAGATAACTTTAGGTAAGTTATCATTAGGAGAGTTAATATTAGGAGAGTTATTATTAGGCGAGTTAATTTTAGGCGAGTCGAAGTGCAGCCGTTTATTCCTATTTAAAAGCATTTATACTTCAAGTTTATTATTTTTAAAAACTAACCAAACTTGCGTCTGGGGAAGAGTTATTATATCTTTAATATGGAACCTAAACTGAGAATATTCTTGAAGCTACAAAAAAATCCGGGTGTTACAGGTAGCGGCATCCCCCCCCCCGTTAGATATATTGGTCATTCATTCATATTGTAATATTCGAGAATTTTAATTTGAGTGATGAGAGAATTAAACAGAAGAATAAATAAACATAAAAATATCGGTTTATTATTTGTTAAAAATTAATTATTGTGTTGAGAGTTTCATTGAAAGAAATAAAAATTTAGATTATAATGAAAATCATTATAAAGCGAAAGATAATATATAATTAATTAAAAATGTTTATCTTCTTTCGATTCTAACAATTAAACTTTTTGCTTGCAATAGATTTCTTCCTTTATTAAATATAAGCGGAACATCGGTTTTAGGACTACGAGAAAATTTGAATTTATGTGTTATTTTAGCCAAAGCTAGCTTTGCTTCCAATAATGCAAATCGCATTCCAATGCAATTTCTGGGTCCGGCACCAAATGGGATATAAGTATAGGGTTTAATGTTAGACCGATTTTCGGGCATAAATCTGTCCGGACTGAAGTCATAAGGGTTTTCATAATATTCCGGATCGTGATGTATAGCATAGACTGGAATTTCAGCGATTACTCCTTTAGGAATTGTAATACCGGTGTCGCCCAACACTATGTCTTCCATCGCCTCTCTTTCAAGTCTCAAAAGTGGTGGATATGAACGAAGTGTTTCTGATATGACTGAGTCCAGAAATGGAAGTTTTGAAAGAGTTTCGAAATTGATTTTTCCATTTTCATCAAAAACTGTTTTTATTTCTTCGTAAAGTCTTTCCTGAATTTGTGGATGTAATGCCAACTCATATGAACAGAAAGACAATGTGGTGGCTGTTGTCTCATAGCCAGCGATAAAGAATAAGAAACATTGCGCTAAAATTTCATTTTCGGTCAACTTTTTCTCGATTACATTACTTAAAGCTTTTGCATCAGCAGACACTTCATCTTCTCCTTCATTAACATGATGTGCTTCAATGGCATCACTTTCTTCTCTGGGCTTATTATCACTGATTTCCACATCCATTAAGAGCTGGAGGAAGTCGTTGTGCTTTTCATTATTATCTCTTCTCTTTTTTATCACATGACTCGCAAAATCAACAAAGAAAAGACCCGGAGATCGAACTGACATCAAACTACGTAAGGACTGGAGATTGGCTATAAAGGAGGGCAACGCTGAAAGTAATAGAACTTTCCAAAGTTTTACATTGAATATTGCGATCGCATTCTGAGTAAACGGATTTTCAGGATCTTTATGTGTATTAGTTTTTGCAGCAAAAGCACATTTTGCGATCACATCCATAGTGTACGCGCCGTGTAATTTCTTTAAATCTATTTCTTTCTTATTTTTTGCGAATTCGTCTAAATTTTCAATAAATTCAGCGCAACACTCATTAATAAGTGCATACATTTTCCTCAATTTTCCACTCGTGAAGGTTGGACTCGATATAGCTCTGATTCTCTTCCAATCGTCATCGCGTGCGCTAAACATGATTTTAGACATTACTTTATGTTTCGATGGATTTTCTCTACGATTTCTGAATGAGTGAAAATCTTTAACTAATACTTGTTTTATTAGTTCTGGATCTGCGACAGTCAGTGCAGGTTTGTAACCCATGAATACTCTGCAAACATAATTCATTTCTGGGTTTAATATCATTATAATTCTTGGTTTAAATTTAATCCAAAGAAACAATAATTAAATGACATCTCTGTCAGCCTTATTAGACTTACCCAAACATTTTTCCATACTTGCGATACCACTCAACTTCAACCACTGGTTTGGGTCTTAAAAACATACTCAACATATTCCCAAACACTGGAATAGGTTTAGGACCAGAAATGTTTCGCAATTTCCAATAATCGAAATTGCGGTTCAAATGACTGTAATCAAAATGAATTTTATTTTATTAAAGTTGTATTCATAGTTATAAACTTAAATTGACATTACCTACAATGCGATAACAGCTAAAATTTACATTTTTAATATATCAACTTTTTTATCACAGCTCATCTAATGAGTAAACACTTTAAACTAATTTTTTATGGTACTTATTAATTACCAGTATTTAAAATCTACCTGACATTATTATGCCTTATTAGCTTAATGAATATACTAGTGTTGGGTTAGTCTTTGAGATTAAGACTAAAATAAAAGTTGAGACTAACCCAACACTAGAATATACTTAAAACATTAGAGGGTAAACTTTATGGGTTTGGGCTTGTAATAACTGGTATTCACATTATTGAGATTTGACTATAAATAAGTATTTTTAAAAGTAATACATTATATCATCCGCACTAATAAAAGTATCTATAATATATCTGGTATACCCCGCCCCCAAGACTTAAAGAAGGTGTTCATTTCCCAGTCGTACAGCATTTCAATGACAGCGCGTTGAAAGGGCTTATGATTTTTTTACTGTTATTATAAAGAGGTGTAAAGCTATAACATTTTACATAAAAAACGTGTATTAACATCTTTACTAAAACTTATTAACAATTATGCTATTAATCAATATTATTAGACAATTATTGTCTAATAATTAAATTGTTGTTTTGTTTATTTATTTAATTCATTATTTTATATCAATTTTGAGTCTATAGATAATTAATTTTATAAATACTGTAATTGAAAACTAATAATTATTTGATATAATAGTGAACATTACTTATGCAATGCACCCAAAGCTTTGTACCTTCTATAACAACACTTTTTAAAAAAATATGCCCTTTCAACGCTCTGTCATTGATTTATGACTCTATTATAGACTTTATACTCTAGTATAATATTAGTATAGACATTGGTATATGACTCATTACTAACGTTAATATCATTGTCTTTACTTATCACAAGTATATTTATTCATATAAATGTTATAAAGTTATTTTTAGGCGCTTTAATATGTATTAACTGTTTAATAATAAATGGCATTTATTGTAAAATTTGTAATTTAAACAAAAAATATGCATAAAATAAGGAACTTTAAACTTAATAACGATTTAGCTGGTTCTACCCCATTACCGCGCCAAGCTTAAAACCAATCTGACCTAACCAAACCTAACATAACATAACCGAACCTAACCAAACCTAATTAGGCTTACATAACATAACTTAATCTAACTTAAACTATTGATAGAATTTTGGCGCGGTAACGGCGGCGCGATAATGAGATGTTTTCGATTTAGCCATAACGTCTATAACGTTACAAATAATTATGTCTATAAAATATTACTTATCAATAATTAATATTAAGCGAAGAACATGAACAGTGATATAGCAGAAGAATTACTAAAAACTGTGAAAGTGCTTATGCTATTGCTTTATTTTAACCTTGAAATACATTTACATTATAAAAGAGTACAATTTTTACAAATATTATTTTAGCGACAACAGAGGTCATTTGATATTTCTGTCGTCAGGAAATTTTGACAGCATGTCACATTTTGAGCCAAAAAACATTCTTTTATATTTTTTTTATCATAATTAATTATTTGAAAGGGAAATTAAGTCAGATTTAGGTGAGAGACAAATCAATATCACTTTTGAGGAGAAAATTAGCTTTAGTTAAAGGAATTATTTTAAAGATCTTCAAAAAGGGACAAATTAGGATGTCTTCATATTTTTCTAAATACACGAACGGAAGATTTAATAAATAACAATGATTTAAACTTTTTAATTTTTAAAATATATTGAATGATTCAAATATAAATCAACAAATAATAACCGCTATTAATAGTTTTTATACATTTTTTAATCTAATCTTTGAGATGTGACTAATATTCTATAACTATAATAAAATATTTAATTTTTATACTCATAAATAATTATTTTATTTTATCAAAAAGATGATTCACATATTGTTGCCTAGTTACTTAGTATCACAATGTATTATTTATCTTATCGTCAAGTGCATAAACTAAGACAGGCCATTGATGAAATTATAAAAAATTATATTTTCTTAAAATAAATTTTTATAAAATTTAGGATCTCTTGTTTGTTATAAATATTTTGCCATATTAAGAGAAATACTTGATTTTAAAAATAACTAGTTCATAAATTTATAGATGAAATATGATTCACTAAATACATAATTTTATAGTTAAATCCTATTATTTCTGGTTTTTCAAAAAATATTTAATAAAATAGTCATAAAAATTACAACCAAAAATACTATTATTATATCATATAAATAATCTTTATTAAGTTTTTTTAGTAATTTATTAAAGTTGTATGAATACAAAGTGCATCAATCAATCAGAATTAAGTCAAAAATACAGCAAGAGATGATTTTATTTTGAGAATCATCAAAATTTCGATAATTAATCTGCAATTTTTAGATTTAAAAAATTTTTAATCCTCCATTTTTATTATTCTTTACTCAAATAATAAAGATTTATTTTAAGTGAAAAATCGATGATTTAAAAAAAATCTTTAAAAAATTATGTAATTATTTTGTAAATATCATTTCTACATTATTTCAAAAAATTAATTGCTGTTTAATTTAGATTAAATAAATATTTTTATTATTAATTAAATGAATGAAGATTCATTAATTTATTGAATTAAATAAAATATTTGTTTTTTCAAAAAGCATTATTCATGTTAAAGCAGATCAAAATGGAACTTAAAATTATTAAGTTAAATTA
>JAQGCH010003295.1:0-10871 GCA_034699485.1 Nanhermannia elegantula
TAAATCTGGAGAAAAATAAATTCTGTTCAATGTTTGGTTACTTTTATAAATAAATTCCATAACAATAGACAGAAAAAACAACATTTTTTGATTTTGTCATACAATGAAAATGCAATGGCATAACAGATAATTAGAAAGTAATTAATTTTTTAAACAGATAATAAACCAAAATAATAATCAGTTTTTAGTTGATCTATAGTTGAGTTACTTTTTTCGAAAATAAGATAATTTACAGTTTAAATACAACAATTAAATAAAGAAATACAACAAAAGTTTAAGCCATCCAATGAAAGATTAGCCAAAAATGTAATGCAACCAAACTATTATTTAATGTTAAGATTATGTGACAATAATTATTTTAGACGGAGTTGTCAAGAGATTGGGGGTATTCCGAAGGCAACTTCGGAAGGGAATAATTTTTAGTGTTACCCTAATCTGCAACCCTGCTCTATCACATAAAATATATTACGTAATGTAATGTAAAATTAGTGTACTATTGGATGCTGATAGGGTCATAGAGGTCAGATATTGACCTTTAAATTTCACTATTTAAAGCTGTAATTTAAATAAATTCCTTCAATTTGTCAAATATGATATTTTGCTGTAGTTTACAAAATTATATATTAGTATTAGTTTACAGTTTATAAGTGAATTCATGGTTAACATTAATGAAATAATTTTTATTTAGCTTACAGTTCAAAATTAGAAATTTCAACTGTCAATATCTGACCTCTATGACCCTATCATCAGCCAATAATACACTAATTAGACATCACATTAAGTAATAAATTTTATGATGTAGAGCAGGATTGAAGATCTGGGTAACACAAAAAATTCTTTCATTCTAAGAGTATAACATTACCAATGCTTTACCTCTTTATAATACTGTATAACTTATAGGTATAGATCGACATAAGCTGCGATCTTAAGCTAGCTTTGAGCTGTGCTTGAAGTTCAATGTTGAGCTTTTGTGAGCTTGAAGCTCGATATATAAAGCAGAAGCGCAGCTCAATCTCAAAGCTCAATATTGAGCTTCAAGATCAGCTCATGTAAGTCTGTTTAGTTATTACAGAAAAGAGAAACAGATTATCTGATAATTCATTGCAAAGTTTGATCTGTTTTAAAACTTTTCATAATCTTTTTGATCAAAATTATTAATATATTTGTGATTAATTACTTAAGATATATTTCCTGTACTTTTTAAAATAAATGAATATTCGAATTTATATTCATATTCTTAGTTAATTTTTTGATAAGCTCAGAAGCGCAGCTCAGGCTTCAGCTCTGAGCTTACGAGTAGAAGCGCAGCTCAAGGTGTTTTGAACACAATCTCAGCTCAGGTGAGGCCTGTTTGGAGCTGAGCTTGTGTTCAAATTAAGGCTTAATAATACGAACAAAACCTATTGACTAAAATACAAACCAATATTTGGTTCTTTGACTGATTAGTATCGGAAAATAATTATTGCCTGACATAAGGACTGACTCAAGCTTACAGTTTACAAAACGCATCTTTCTTTTAGTGGTCGATCGCTTTCTTATTATAGAAGAATAGATTATATTTTGAAATAAACTTAATAAATAAATTCATTTATTAAATCATTTATTTGTTATTTTATTAATACTTTATGTTAAAGATTAAGATATTTAATGAGATATTGATTTGAGTTTAAATTATTATTTAATTATCTCAAAGTCCTTACAGTTGACAACAGATTAAAAGTAAAATAATTATTTCAAAATCAAATGATAGTTAATTAATTATTTTTATTTTGATATTTTCTTAAAAACAATTATTATTTAACAATGAATTACATGATCACTGGTTTTAAGACATGACTTTATTCACAATTGAGGAACCATTCAGTTTGTGAAATATTCTCTATTTTAACAATTTATGACAATGTATTCAGAGATACATTTATTTCTTATGTACTGTATGTCAATGATTCAAAAGACAGTTCACATACAAGAAAATTAAACAATTGAATCGCAGAGAAGAATATATGGAAAGTTATTAAATTAGTTTTTGTGATATATCATTACGAGTCCAATAAATTACAATCCATTAAAAAATATATTTATTTTATAAGAACTAAATTCAATAGTTATTTGCTTTGAGTTTAGACCACAAGTGTTTTAGATTATTAAGCATTAAGAGAAAGTTATTTCTAATTATTCTATAGTATAGTATATTATTCTATAATTAATAAACTTCTATAGACTCTTCTCTGGCATAAAATTGTTATAATACAGTATATACTAATATTTATACAGGTATTTGACATCCTTTACAATAATTTTGAGCTCTTTTCAAACTTATTTTGTTGCCCAAAAAGATATATAGATATGAATTAATCTATATTTCAAAATGATTTTCTACACTAAATTATTTTCATGAATTTGATTTAATTAACATCTTTATAATGTTTCTCAAAATAATCATAATTTTTCTTACTTTTAACTTTTGAACTGAATCATTAAATTTTACTCAGAGTTCGAGATTTCTCTTCTCTAAAACATTAAACCAAAGAGAACGAGATATTGGTGAACATCTCGAAAATAATTTTTAAAATCACAGTCAGTTTAATATTTATCTAATTAATATTGAACTCAATCTTAACTTTCATTCCTATCAGCGTTTGGCTGAACGCTATCAGAAACATAAGCGGAAACTCTAGAGTCATGTATTTGAATAGTTCCCGAATCTTTCAAATAAGTGGGATTTTCAAATGAGACGCCGCGTGTTTGAGGATTCTTTACAATGTAATGAAATTTATAATAATAAATAATAGCTGCGATCCCAACAATAATGAGAACTACGCCAACGCTTATTCCAAGAATTACTTTTAATAATTTATTGCCTAATGATGTGGAATGAGATTCAGAGCCTCTTATAGTGATCACCAGAGGGTCAGTGAAAACGCTCAGACCGTAGTGATTGCCTGATTTTACTACAAATTCATACATTTTATCGGATTCCAGATTCTGGAGTTCGAACCATGACTTTTCTGTTTGATTTCTCATGAGATCACGAGACCCCACCGGTCTACACAAATCAGATTAAAAATTATTGAAATCATATTTTACAACAAATACTGTATTGTAATGAAAGCTATCAAACCTCCAAAACACGCGATACCATTGCACTAATTCTGCATTTTTCTCGGGCGGAGTCCATTCGACTATAACTGAATTGTCATCAATGAATTGCTGGACGTGAACATCGGTTGGCGGTCCGGGCAGTAAAGCCTTCCCTTCTTGGAAACAAGATATTATGTCTCGAGCAGATGATAGGATGCAAAGCGATGGTATATTAACTTTAAGGCCTGCACACCATCGCAAACAGGCATTTGGCACTTGTCGTCTGCGACAACATTGTCTGTGATCACTTCCATCTAATAATTTCAGAATGAATTCAGTAAATAATTATAATATTTTTATATACTATTTGAGACCTGCGGCACAATTCATCAGTTTATCCAATTCACCAAAACATTCGGGTCGTGAAAGCGCTGCTTCAATATCAATATCTAAAGTACACACACTTTGACATTCATCGCTAACTCCTTGTTCTACACAACAGTCTAATTAAAAAGAAAGTGATTTTTTAAATTCAATAAATTATCTCAAAGTAATTACAAATAGAAATTGTTGCAAATTAACTATTCTTCACAGCACAGCATAAATCCAGTGAAAAAATAATCAATATTAACATTCGATTAAAAACATTATAAATATTTTTTAACACATATCAACCCCTGTATGCAAAAATGGTAATCTAATCAAATTTTTAAAAGTTATACGAATTTCAAACTGATTGACCACTTTATATGTATCATAAATTTAATTTCTATCATAATAAGTAATAACTTACTGCTTGTGTTTCTAGGATTAATATATTTTGAAGTAATTTCTAGTGTTACAGATGTTACAGACTTTCCGAATTGATTTTCTGCCGTACACCTTAACAATTGAAAAGTAAATTAAAATTAGTTTTTAAATTTATGAAATGAATATTACAAGTAATTGCCGGCGTGTGATTTTGATGCTCTTTTGATTAGTAAAGTGTATATCCAAGTCGAGGGAATCTTTTAAATAAGAAAAATTAATAATTTGCAAATTTTGCTAACATTTATGGTAATTTGAAAACACAAAGTACTTAATCTGACCTCTGCGTGAGGAACAGTTATTAGATTAATATTGTCATCAGCGTCTACTTTAATAAGAATATCATCGTTATGTCGTCTAATCCAAGACATTTTCGGTTGAGGCTATTCATCAAATATTCATTTAATACTTATAATTAGTTTTTGAACTCAACAATTATTGTTGAATTAAGAATTTATCAATACTAACATTGGCTGAAACTTGACATATAAGACGAGCTGTTCCGTCGAGTGGTGCTGTTGTGATTTGAGGCAATCCATTTGCTAATGGTTTAACTGAAAATTAAGATTAAATTTTGAGTAAAATATAATACTTTATAAGTCAGATTTTATCATACATTTGACAAAAACATCTAAAGAACTTTGTGCTGATTGGGTTTCTTTTCCGGCGCCATTGACTGCATAGCATGAAATAGAAGTTAAGTTTCTGCTCAAATTTGCAATACTGAAAGTTAAATGTCTTGATTCTTGTTTAGCAGCCAATTGTCCGTTAACAAACATGGATATAACCGGAACTGGTGTTCCCATTGCTACACACATTATTGTGATATTGGAACCTTCTATTACAGGTCCTGCGGGTATGATTATAGGCATTTGAACTGCGGCTGGTATTGCGGGGTCAGTCCAGGCAAGAATTATTTCAGATGAGGAACTGCTTTCATTTTTCTCAGTGATTGCCTGTACTGCTAAAGCATATTCAGAATTATAAGTCAAATTTGTTAAATACATAGTGGTATAAGCTGTCTGTATAGTAAACCAATGGTCTTTCGATGGATTATTAGCTATGGCAGCGGTTCCATTGATAGCTTTATAATACACAACATAACGTATTTGTGTGTCTGAAGGAACATAAAGTGGTGGAAACCATTTCAAAGTAATTGAGTCTACAGTTTGATGAATCAATTCCAGAGAATGCGGTGGACCCAACTTTGAGTGAAGTATATTTGATTGGTTCACCTGATTCATGTCAAGGGTCTTAACTATTAAAATTAGTGACGGGAGTGAAACTCCATAGAGATTATGAGCCGTCACATAAATGCTATAATGAGTGTTAGGCTCGAGTTCGCTGATCACTGCTTTAGTATCAGTAGCATTAATGCTATGGCTGTGCTCTAAAGGATGTAATGGTATCGTATTATCTGTTTTTCCATATCTCACTTGATATGTGATATGTGCCGCTTCGTTGTCTTCTAAAGCAGGTTTCCATTGTATGTGAACACTATCTTTAGTTATAAAATTAGTGTGTAATCCGAGTGGCATTCCTGGCAATAGACCTGTTCCCTCTTCCATACACTGAATAATTTTGCCGAAGTCTTGAGAACAAGTGGTGGCGACCACTAATGATGAAGAATCAAGAAGTCCAGCGCATACATTAAGACAGGCACTAGAGACATCTCTCCTTCTACAACACGGCACATGGTTTCGGCCACCGGCGCCGCATCTGACTAATGTGGACAATGAGTCGATACAAGTTGACGACAAATTAAAAACATCAGCCACTTTTACTTTATAAGAGCAAAGCGGTAAACATCTTTTAGACAACGAAGCCCTTACACAACATGCAGTCTCATTATATCCAATCATCGACTCTTCCACTTCTATTTCTTCGGGCGTAGAAATCCTTGGCGTTGAAAATATAACACGTACTGAGCCTTGACTTACGCCATACTTATTGACAGCAGAAACGAAAGTTTCATAACGATATCCAGGCTTTAAGTTGTCGAGTAAGTAAGGAGAGCGAGGGCTCACTTCTATTTGGTATATATTTGGAGAATCTGTTGAGGTCTCTCTCCAATGGATGTAATACTTCAATACAGTATTCGATAACGTTTTAGGCGGTTTCCACTTGAGAACAGCCCAATCGTGATGAACATTACTCACACGAAATTCTTGAGGTTCACTCGCAAGCACTTTGTGGTGATCTAATATACAACTCGTGTAATCCTATAATTTTTTTAATAATCATTACGAATAATCGTTTTTAAAAGTTTTTCATATCAAACACATACCGACATGTGATCCAAACAGACAAAGTGACGAAAATCTAAATAAATTTTAATTATATATTTGAAAACTCCTTGAAATAATTTTATGAGCTATACATCTAGTTATTCAAGTTTTCTGACCTATTCTTTTGACATTTCCCTGACATAATGTGAGACAAACGGGTGAAACTCCTCTTTGTTGGCAACATGCTGAATGATCTGCCCATCCGTTTTCATTAGTTTCCAAAGACATACATTTAAAGGTTACGTTAGCCCTAAAAGTATATCAATCGATCAAATATGAATAGTATTGACAGATAAAATGCTTAATTATAAAGGGTTGCATACCAGGGCGCGCATATCATTAGATCCGAGAGACTGGCTGTATCGGCTTTTGTTGGGTCGCATAATGTGTTCAGACAACGGTCTAACACAACGCCATTTTCTTCGCAACATTTTCTAACATTCGGAAGTTTTGGCTCATTTTTTGGGTCAATTGGAGGTATATTTTGCAAATCTGACTCAGACGATAATGTGAGCGCTCGCATAGCATTTGTTGGTAAACTACTGCCAAACTTATTCATAGCTGTCATCAAGATTTCATACATTGTGAATGGTTTCAAATCTTTTATGATATATTCGCTTTGAGTTGCGTTAACTACAATACTCAATTGTAAGCCATAAAGAGACTTGTCTTTTTCACTCAAATTATCAATTTTTTTATTATCTTCAGTACTATCAAAAGTGTGGAGTTGTGTAACGTTTATTTGATATGAATCTGCTTTTGCAGAAATGGATTCATTTGGTTTATACCATTTGAGTTTCAATTGAGTCGTTGAAATTGGTTCGATTGTCACATCTTCTGGCTGTGGCGGTAGGGTTTCAATGCCTTCAGCAATGCAGGCGAGCATCGGTGCCGCATAACTCAAACAAGTGAAATGATCGGTAACTGTTGTTAAAGTAAAGTTTCCAACACATACTGATAGACAGGTTGATGGGATGTTTTGCCGCTTACAACAGCCTAAATTGTTTCGTCCACTATTCAGACATTTCGTAATACTTGGCAAATGTTGAAGACAATTATGAACTGTTTGGTGAGGAATCTGGTTATTGATTAGACCACTCATATGACATAAAGTATGACATGAATCAGGAACGCCTTCATTAACACAACAATCAGTATAATTGTGATTGAGGTCAGAAAAGACATCAGGTTTGCCACTATTTTCACTAGAATCAGGTTCAATCACACTTAAAAGTCTGGCCATTTGCTGCTTTGGACTTGAGTTGGTTTCGCAAATATAAATGCCTGAATCACTCGCTCGAGAATTTTTAATTTTCAAAACCCATACTTCGTGTTCTATAAATAAATTGATAAATAAAATACAACTTATATTAAACAAATTCCATCACACTTTGATTGAAATAAAGATAACCAAAATTACCGGAATGGTGTAGTACTGAATAGCGTGTATCACTTGTGATTAGAATATTTCCTGCAGAGATCACGTCACTGTTTTGTGAATCGTGGTCAGGGTTAATGAATTTAAATAGAACCGTATAATTCTCTTGATTCTCTACTTTGCAATCAATATATGCGTCTTCACCCGCAAATATCAGTATAGCTTCTTGTGATGTCTCATTTAAATTCGGTAGTCCTTTAGTACGAATAAATTAAATTTAATTAATAGTAACCTTATTTTCTTCATCGGGTTTATCTTCTTTTATAATTGACAGCACTGATATTGAAGTGAAAATAAATGCTAACCATTCTGATCGTATATTATTTTAAGATTGAAAGATTATTCAAGTTATTCAATACCAAACTGCATGTTTGTCAATGAAAAATAAGTTTGACTCTGTCTTTTATTTGCTCATTTTGTTCTCAAATTAATTCTTAGACATTTAATTAATTATTAAATAAGCAAACTATTAAATAAACAGCAATTAATAATTCATAAATAAGTATTATATGTTGTTAGATAACAAAAAGTTTTTAATAATTATTAGTCACAGTGTATAATACAAATTATGCAAATAATCTTTTATTAAACATATCCTTTTCACTCTCGTCTTGATCTGGTGTTAATTATCAAAAAAAGTCAATCAGCACTTCTAGTAAATCGATTTTAGTGTAAATTTTACCCTAATTTTTAATAACTTTAATCGAATGATTTTCAAATGATTAGCATTTTGTAATAACTATTATTTGTAAGAGAAATAAACTTTTAAAAAAAGTTTTATTTTAATTTATTATTATGTAAGATAATAATGTCATTTAATGTCTTATACACTACGTCTAGAATGTTTGACACTTTCGATAGCAAATTAAAAATATATCTGTAAGGCTTGTAATTTAAACTTATCTTATAATTTATCTCTTGTCTTAATAGTGGTCTTAATTAGTTTTTGCAAAAGTGACTAAATTTATGAAATTTAAAGTTAAAACGTAAGCTATAAGTGAGTATATGGAGCGTAAAACAGCAAATAATGTATATTATTCATAAGCCATTTATGAAAACTTATATAATTATTTAGTATAGTATCTGAATTATGTTAACTGCTGACAAGTTAACTCAAAAATGGTAATAAGCAAACACTTTGACCCATATATATGATAGTAATAAATGAGAAAAAACAAAATAATTCAATGTCATAGTTGTACATACCTTTCGCTTTCTCCAAAAATATAAACACTAAAATTGTTAGACTAAGGTATAAACTTTGCTGAAGCATTGTTTCGTAATTTGCAATTATTGAATATCACTTTCAATTTGCTTAAAGATTAATCAAAGTATCTTAAAATGTAGGTGTCCTTCAATTTGCTTTCTTCACAATTATAATTGTTGAGAAGTATCTGAAACAAAGAAAGATGATGTCAAATTCTTTCATCCTTGAGTATAATACCTAATAAGTTATCTAAACTACAATTATAAATAATTAAAGATTTTATATAAATCATTCATATTTAATACTTGTGTAGCTTTCAAAACTTTTTCCAATCAAACAAAACTTAATTTCGATAAAAAGTAATCAAATGACTCCAAATGTATTTTGAATCCAATCTCAATCATAACTATCCTTATTGTACTTTTTGTATTAATACTTATTTCAAATTTAATGAAAGTGAGAGTAATTTAAAATTTAATTCGTCACTTGAGAGATAATTTTTTAATTATAATAAATGATAATCATATGAATTTATATAAAATTTTCATTTGGAACCAATAAATATAATGCTGACGACTTGAATATGATAGCTATGCCTTCTATGCCTACTTTCTATTCAAGTTATTATATTTAATGATATTTTTTTAAAAGCACAAAAACTAGATCTTTTAATTTACAAACACTTAAGTATTATATTTGAAAGAAAACTTTCGATTGAAACAAATAAATAACTTATAACATGAATTATCTCAAGCATAAAGAAAGCAAAGAGATGTCAATCCAATTGAATATAATTACAAGTAATAAATGCTGAATCATTTGACATAACACTGAATTATACAGAATTTTTTAATAAGTTTAAGAAACTATGGTTTGACCCGTTTTGGAACAAATATTTGGTAAAATGTTTTTTATTTGTCACTGAAGTTAAAATTAATGTTTGTTCCACAAAAACATTTAATTTAATACCACAGTAGTGTTAATGTAATCAAAATAATGTTTTTAAACTCAAGATTTACCAAACCTTGTGTGCAAAGTAATTATTGGATAAGTGACACAATTGTGTATAACTCTTGGTATTAAGTATACGGTACTAATGTGCTAAAGACAACCGCTTAATCATAACTTAAATTTTTAAATACAGTGAGAGTTAAAAACAATAAAATCAAAATTTGTTTAATTTTTTTCTTATTGAGACTAATTTTTTAGCAAAATTTACATTTGCGGTAATCGCCTGATAGCCAAAAGTGTGAAAATGAAAAAATAAAACTAAGTTTCATTAAATACCAAACTTGAAAAAAGTTAATTTATAAGCGTATTAATAAAAATGTATGAAAATGAACGAAAACTTAGAATTTGGTCAAAATGACACTTTCATTGACATTTCCGGATTCAATGTCTATAATACTTTTTATGGTTCATTCGACACCAATTATGTCAATTGCGAGAAAAGTGGTACTGAAGTGGCACACCTTCCACTTGATATGTTATTATTGATAAAAATTTCAATCATTAATCATATAATTAAAACTAATTAAAATTCACGAATGAAATAAACTTTATTTTGAAATATAATACATAAAATAAAATCTATGTCTCATTAAAGTGTTACATAATTTCCAATAATTACCATCAGATTCTTTAAAGCGGTCATAAAGAGAAAGCGAAAAGAAAGTGAACAAAAGTGATCGAAAGTAAAAAAAGTGAAATGAAATAAAATCTTACCGTATTTTAATGACTAAACTCAGTTATGCAACATATACATCGCCTCTTAATAGAACGTGACTCTTATGTTAACTTAGAATCAATTTTACATAACAGACTTGGCTTTAATGCTATTCATTCTAAACTGAAGCTATAAATGATTGTAAACATAAACACGACTTGGGATTTGTGAAGCCTCAGCGTCTAACTAAGTAAAAAATCTTTTTATTAGCATTTGTATAACCGGTTTGTGGTGCAATGTCGCTAAGATTCACTCTGTACTAAATAATGGCCAGTAATAAAGATGGGCCTTTCAGATGTGCTTCAAAGGTTCCACTTTTACCTC
>JAQGCH010003296.1:0-10867 GCA_034699485.1 Nanhermannia elegantula
AATATAATTCTAAACTATACACTTACACATGGAGTCCCAGCTCTTTTTGACTCAAGGGCTTGATTAAGGCATAGTTAATGCTATATATAAGTTCATATCACTAAATGTGTGTGTGTGTGAAAAATTATGCTTTGAATAAGGATAACATAAGTGACGAGAGTCCAGTAGCAACGATCTTCTTACACAAAATAGAATCTTATAAAAAATAATAAGAAATTATCTTCGGAAAGACTTTCTTACATTAACCTCGAATTATACAATGATCTCACAAGTAAAATAAAACTTATCATTACATAATATTTATATTTATTTTATTCCAATATTCGCATAACTATCTTAAAACGCCGTCTCAACAAATATAAATATTGACAAAACTGCAATTCTTCTATAGAGCAAATACAAGTCAATTCATCTTATCATTGATTGTCAATTGTATTCGTTTGTCAACATGTCATCAATTTTAGCGGTCAAAGATTCGTTGAATATTAAACCCGATTAAAACGTTTAACTAATAAGTAACTGTACTATAGAGCAGCAGATTTCTACCAACTATACGCGTACCAATAGGATACCATAAGTTTTGTGCTTATGTTTTGTAAAAATTTGATTTATAATTAATAGCTGTTTAATTGCATTTATTTGCAAATGTATTCTTAGCTTAAATTTTGAAAATTTTTGTTAGGTAAATCATCAAAATGAAGCATATTTTTAATGTTCTTACCATTTTTCGTGAAAATTTTTATATTTTACTGAATTTGTAAATAAGCTTAAATCTTATTTTGAAATACTTGATCTTTAGCTTGAGCTGGGACATGCTCAACTCAGCTCATGTTCAAAATGAAGCTTGGTTTTTTGCTCTTCACTACAAATTAGTGATCATGTTTGCAAGATGTGTAAAATTATCCAAATCTTTCTTATTTCAAAAAAATGAATAACATTGATTAAAACTACATTGCAAACGTATCTAAAGTAGAGTGGCCACATGTCCTGATTTGTGCGGGACGGTCCCTCATTTTAGGTCTAATGTTTGCGTCCCACAAAGTTGTCATTCGAGACGCTTATGTCCCGCATTTCAATGTTCAACACATGAAATTAAACTTTTAAAAATTAGGTTTTGTTTATGCATTTCTAAGTCAATGAACTACTTTAGGGATTTACAGACATAAAGTTTTAGAATGAAAAGCACTGATATTTAAATCCTTTAAGCTTTTATCAAGCATTGAAGGACATTAAATACAGAGAAATAATGAAAGCAGTTTTCAATACATTGAATTTGGATTTGGTTTAGTTTTTAAAATCTAAGAAACAAAGTGAACATTATTTTAATAAATTGTGAGTGTATTAGATTGATTTTTAAGGCAAAGATTGAAAAAAATGCCCTTGGTCTCCCCTTTGATATTTTGATTAATATATCATTGGAAAGATCTCATTGAGTCCTACAACATTTCCTCTTAGACCAACTCGATCCGTCCACGGAGTACGGCACCAGAGTGCGAAAAATTTGGCTTTTTAGGCAGTTGAGTCTAGCTGATGGAGTGACCCACCACCAAGTGTGATACAGTGTTGGATTCAGTTCCTCGAACTGATTAATTTGATACCCTGCTTGATCACCTCCGACACGAACCTGACTACTTCTGACCAATTCCCGACGGAAGTGGACAACTCCTAAAACATCATATTAATCAGCTCGAAGAAATGAATTCAACGATGTATCACACTTCGTGGTGGGTGCCTCCATCAGCTAGACTTAACTGCCCGAATACGTCCACTTTTCCAACCTCTGGTGCCGTACTCCGTGGAAGATTGAGTTAGCCCAAGAGGAAAAATTGTAGTATTCGATGAGATATTTTCAATGATATATCACTCACGATGATCTCTTTTTCAGGTGGTCGTCCATTACTCTTTATTATACAATACTTAACATTATTGTCTCACCTGAGTATCTATTATTAAAATAGCAAGTTTCTTATTTTTTAATGTTTTAATAAATGGTTTTGACCAGATATTACCCTTAGTTTGTAACTCAATTTCATTCTTCCATAAAAAACCCTTTAGTTCTTTATTTTTTGGCCAAAATCATTTGCTTCTAAATAACGCAGAATGTAATTTGCTTGTGAATGATTTACTATGTCAAATTTGCCTTATGTTATAGATCAGGATTTTGTTATTTAGTGTTTGCAAATATTTCAAATTTAGTTTCCCTTCTCGTTTATTACCAATTATTAATTACACTCGAGTCTCGATTTTATGAAATTTTCAATTTAATGAAAATTTTAGAATATGGTTAGCTCTCTATACTAACAGTAGGTTCCAAAAGCCACCTCTAGATGGCGCCACAACAGAGTCAAAAACGCTTTCTACTACTACTAACAAATGTTAAAAAATTCAATTTTATGAAATCACTGTTCAAAGAAACAGAAATGGATTAACATAACGCAGGATTAAAATAAAATGAACACATGTTTTGAAAGTAAAATGTTATTGTTCTATAACGTTTTAAAATGTTTGAAATTTTTTGCTATTTTAATAAATTAGAAGTACAAAATTTTTAATATACGGCAGTTTTAATCAAAATTTAAAATGATTAATTAATATTGAAATTTTTTAATTATTATTCATTTTAAGCATGTAACATGTAAAATTACTCATTTTTTTATTATAAAGTAATTCAATAATAGATATTTCTATTTTTATAAACACATTTTATAAAATCGATTTTATCGACAAATTTCTATATATAGTCCCTTCGAGTTTATAAAATCGAGACCCGAGTGTATTAATTCATATATGAGACAGACTCTTACAGCATACAATTTTATACTTGTGTTTTTTATCTATATGTTTGATAAATAGTCTTGCTTTATAAAACTCTTGTTTACAACAGTAATTTTATATCAGTACTGCATTTATCAATGAGTTTTTTGAAATGAGTCTTTTCTGTAACTCTAATATAAAAAGAGTATAGAAACACATAACTGTTTTCATTGATATTTAATTTCTTATTGAATATCTCAACTTATAGTAATGAATCACTAATGTGTCTTAAGTTCAATGAAAATAGTTATGGGTTTCTTAATTCGGTTTGTATTAAAGTTGTAGAAAAGATCCTTTAAAAAGCTCATTGATATCTGATTGATATAGAAGTACTCTTAAACCAAAACCACATCTTGTTATTCGCAAATTATTTTAGTTTTAATACTTTCACTAAAATGTCTACACCAGGTCTACACAAATGAACATATTTATGCTTTTGTTTGACATAAGCCATAAAGACGTATAAAATAGTAATTAAAACTTATAGGTTTTCTACACGAAAATATGCTGATATAAAATAAAGTGAATGGAACATTATCTTTAAATAAAAGGACAAAGTTCAATTTTTAATTTAAAAGGCCTTATACTTTATTACAACTGGCTAGTGTGCTGTCACTATTTAAATTACTAGCTTGATTGCCTTGAAATTAAACTTTGTTCTTTTATTTAAAGATAATGTTGCATTCACTTTATTTTATATCAGCATATTTTTGTGTAGAAAACCTATTAAACTAATTATAGCATACGTATAAGTCTTTAGACTATTTACACTTTCAGAGTTTGAGTTATATGTGTCAATTTTCTGCCAATTATTTATACATATATTTCAAAAAATTCTGTACCATTCAAATGTGAAAAATAGAATTTTGTGAAATATATGTATAAATACAGTTGGAACAAAATTAACACATTTTGATACCAATTAATTATTGTATAAAAAGCTGCCAAAAATGGACAAATTTTCGTATCCGAAAGTCATTAGAGAAGACTTCAAAGAACTGATTCATGGAATTGAAGTGAAAGACCCGTACCGTTGGTTAGAAGACGCCGATAGTGAGCGAACCAAGAGATTTGTTGACTCACAAAATGCTATTACAATGCCTTACATACAGTCTTGTGTTTATCGCAATAAAATCAAAGAAAGACTGACTGAGTTATGCGATTATCCGCGTTATAGCTGTCCTTTCAAACGCGGCTCAAATTACTTCTATTACATGAATACTGGTCTTCAAAATCAGTACGTCCTCTATAAACTGGAATCACTTGACGCTAAACCAAAAGTATTTCTTAATATCAATGAGTTGAGCGAAGACGGAACCACTTCTCTGGGGGTGACTTCATTTTCAGAAGATGGCCAATGGTTTGCTTATGGATTAAGTGAATCGGGATCTGATTGGGTTCGCATAAGAGTTCGTAACGTCACTACTGGTCAGGACTGTAGAGATGAGTTGACTAAAGTTAAGTTCACGTCAATCGCTTGGACTCATGATAGCAAAGGTTTTTTCTACGCGTGTTATCCCGATCACCACCAGAAAAGCGATGGAACAGAAACTGTACCCAATACTAATCAAAAGCTTTTTTACCATAAGCTTAACAGTGATCAGAGTGAAGATATACTTGTCATATATTTCAAGGATAAGCCTAATTGGCTAATAGGCTCTTCTGTGAGCTATTGTGGTAAATATAGCGTTAAATTTAATAAATTTATAAAATGTCTATAAGTTATATAAAATTTAAATTTAGCAAAATATTAGAATTCTATGTTATCATCGCTAACATTAGGTTCTCCTAAATCTAAAAAGGGAGGTGTCTCACCACTAATTAACCGATTTCAAAAAGATTTTTGCCACAACAACCTTATACCAAGCATTGTCCAAAATGGTAATTTAAATAGGCGGATTCCAAGAAGCCTATAAATTATTGTGACAACAATATGTCTCAATACATATATATGCGCATTTTCAGAGTCATTTTCTTACAAATAGTAGATTTGAAGTGAGTCCCAATTCTGAAATCTTAGAAAAAATATATTCTCTATAAAGGGCTTAAATGATATTAATACAGGTATAGATGAACTTTGATTATTAGATCTGAACTGAGTCACAGAGCTTTCAAAATATTCAAATAATTTGCAAAACTTTTTATCCAAGAGTTTGAACTTTTTTTTATCTATTATCAAAACAAAAATATGACACACAATTAGCATAAAGTAAAAAATATAAACAATATTTTATGTAAAAATAATAGTGAAAATGAATAATTAAAATGGGTTTTATTTATTTTTAAAATTTAATTTTTTTTATTGCATTATATTTTTTACTTTATGCTAATTGTGTGTCATATTTTTGTTTTGATAATAGATAAAAAAAAGTTCAAACTCTTGGATAAAAAGTTTTGCAAATTATTTGAATATTTTGAAAGCTCTGTGACTCAGTTCAGATCTAATAATCAAAGTTCATCTATACCTGTATTAATATCATTTAAGCCCTTTATAGAGAATATATTTTTTCTAAGATTCCTCTTCTGAGACTTCCTTCATTTATAGCTAATTTCTACATCTATTCAAATAAGAAAATTATAAATCCTCTAAACTTTGATATAAACATTTTCGCAGAGTAGCAATAACCGATATCTACAGCTTTGTCATTTAGCAAGGTAAATTCATACTGCGCTATTAAATTAAAATTTATAATTAGATTATGAGCGAAAGTATTTGAAAAATGATTGAGTACCTGTATTTTTGTTTTACATGAAAGCTCTTAACATTAATAAGGTAGCGCAGGCAGCATCAAACTTAAAACTCATTTGAGAATATTATACAAATTTTTATGAAATTACATTATTCTGAAAATAAGTATATATTCCTATGTATTGAGATATATTGTTGACACAATAATTTATAGGTTTCTTGGACACCACCGATTTAAATAACCGTTTTGGGCATGTTTTGGCGTAAGGTTGCCATGGTAAAATAATTTTTGAAATCAATTACCTAATGGTGAGACACCTCCATTTTAAGATATTATATTGGCCATAATTCAAATCTCAAATATCAAATTCTTATAAATTATTTCGCAATAATCTAATTTGATAACAAATTTTGAACTCTTCTATCTGTTAATCTATTTTCTATGAAAATTAGATAAATTTCTCAAAAGAGATTAAATTTAACACCAGGTAAATATCTTCACGTTTACATAAGCGAGAGTTGTGAGAATTGCCTCTGGTATTACGTTCCCCTCAATGGTAAGCCAATTGATTCCGAGTTCAATTTATTGCCAATTGTAGAAGAGTTTAATGCTGAGTACGATTATATTACTAATGATGGGAACATATGTTATATGCGCACAAACAAAAATGCCTCAAACTTTCGACTCGTGAAGATTGATATTAAATCTCCTTCAGAGCAAAATTGGGTGGATTTGATTGCTGAACACCCGAAAGATGTACTCGATTGGTGTGTTTGTGTTAATAGTGATATTTTGATCGCATGCTATATAAGAGATGTGGTGAACGTTATAGAACTCAGAAAATTGTCTGACGGGTCACTCATTCGAAATCTAGATTTTCCGATCGGATCAATCGCTGGCTTTTCAGGCAAACGAAATCAAAGCGAAATATTCTATTATTTCACGTCATTCTTAACGCCAGGAATCATATATCACTACGACTTTGCTAATGAGCCCAAAATGTTCAGAGAAATAAAAGTACAAAACTTTGATCCATCTCTTTATGTTACTAAACAAGTGTTTTACCAAAGCAAAGATGGAACTAATATTCCATTATTTGTTGTGCACAAAAAAGTGAGTTCTGTTTTAATAAAATTAGGTTCTTATCAATTACTCTATTCTTTCTATTCAACCAAATTATTAATTAATATTAATAGGATATTGACTTAAATGGTGACAATATATGTTTGTTGTACGGTTACGGCGGGTTCAACAGTAGTGTTAAGCCATCATTTAGTAGCACACGCCTACTATTAATGAAAAACATGAACGGAATATTTGCTTTGGCAAACCTCAGAGGTTAGATCACTATTATTTCCAATTTAATGAGTTTGCAATAGAAAATCATAATATATTAGTACAGTTGCCCTTCACTTGAAATTAGACGCTCTTTTGCCTGAAAGCGCTCAAAGTTTGAAACAAAGGGTGTTTGTAAGGGATAGTACTTTTGCATACAATACTATTTAACATTAAGACTTGTTTTAAAATAATAACTTTTCATTGGCTTAAAAGGTAAACAAATGCATATATTTACCATAAACATAAACAAACTGATTGACAACTGACCTGAGTGCCAAGTGAAACTGTTACAGCACATGCATTTGTTTACCTTTTAAGCCAATGAAAAGTTATTACTTTAATACAAAAGCCTTAATGTTATGTAGTATTGTATGCAAAAGTACTACCCCTTACAAATACCTTTTGTTTCAAATTTTCAGTGCTTTTCGGCAAAAATATACGTCTAATTTCAAGTGAAGAGCAAGTGTACCCCGTTATAGTGAACCCGTTTCTGGTAAATCCACGATATAATGAATTAAAATATTGGTCCACTTTAATGCACAATCCAACAACTAATGTTAATAATACTCCTTTATAGTAAACCTCCTTATAGTGAACACAAATGTTCGGTCTCCAGCGATTCGTTATAACGGAGTATTACTGTATTTTTATTATTTAATTGTAATTACAGGTGGCGGTGAATATGGGGAGAAATGGCACGACTCGGGAAAATTATTTAACAAGCAAAATGTTTTCGACGATTTTCAAGCGGGAGCACAATATCTGATCGATAATCTCTATACTAGCCGTGAAAAATTGATAATTCAGGGCGGCTCTAATGGAGGACTACTAGTAGGCGCCTGCGCTAATCAAAGACCTGATCTTTTTGGGTGTGTTATCTGTCAGGTGGGGGTAATGGATATGTTGCGCTTCCATAAATTCACAATAGGTCAGGCCTGGTGTTCAGATTATGGCAATCCTGATGAAGTGGAGCACTTCAAAAATGTCTATAAATATTCACCTCTGCATAATATCCCGGACACTTCAGAAAGATATCCGGCAACACTCCTATTAACAGGAGATCACGACGACAGAGTTGTGCCCTTGCATTCATTGAAGTTTATCGCAGAACTACAGCATAAATTGGGCGAAACTAACAGTAATATTCCACTTATGATTAGAATTGACACTAAAGCAGGTCACGGGGCAGGAAAACCATTAACTAAATCGATCGACGAAATGACTGACATTTACTCTTTCATTATTAATGCACTTGAAGTCAAATATTACGACTAATTTAAATATTTTCAATGTATATTTTTCAGCGTATTTTTATGCTTTCTGTCAGACTTTTAGACTTAATAAAGATTTTTCTGTAACTATAGATTGAAGACCATACTTGGCCAAGAGTGGTTGTTAGGTGGTTGGTACCCCTCCTTTAGGGTCGGAAATTTTACCTTGGTCCCTTTTTGATTTCTAGAATTCCCTAAGGATTTTTGGAAAAAAACTTGTATTTATTTGCTAAGAAAGTTAATACTACTGTATTTAATATTATATTAATTGATTGGATAATTTAAGTTTGTACGCATTTGCCAACCCACCCCCTATGAATACGTACTTACTAAATGGATGACTCCTTACGTATATAAGCTTAATTAAAAATTAGCCATTTTTTAATTATTAAAGATTTTTCTCATTATTATAAAAAATAAAATTATATTTGAAATAATCCACATGAATGCATTTAATGATTTAACATACTTAAAATTCTTGTCAGGTATATTGTTTCAAATATACCTTGACTTGAAACTAATTGATTACGATATAAAAGATATTGAGTTTGCAGTTGAATCACATGCTATTAAACTATTAATGATTATTAAGCATAACATAAACTCAATTAAATTTAATGGCAATTTATTACTCATCAGAGTTAAGAATCAAATTGTTAACGAATATAATAATCAGCAAATTCGTGACTATGGCTTGAATGAGGTATAATTCACCAAAATTATAATATTTTTAAATAATAAAATTGAAATCTTTTCAGGTAATAACCGAAAAATGTAAAGTAATTGTTTGCAATGGAAATCACAAAACATTCCTTGAAATGAATTACAAACAAATAACAAGTGCTATCATTACGTATTTGGCTAAAGAATAAAATAATTTATAAACTTTGTGTTTGAAAATTAATATCTATTTACATACTTCTATTATATGTTTAATACAATAGTTTTAATATTAGTTTTCATTATTTTCCTTCTATTAAAATAATTTTGTGTCGATTTTGATATAAAATTTTAATCAATCTGATAATAATACACTGCATTTATAATCACTATCACCTCACGCCCAATAAAGTTTTAAAATATTAAGATTTAAACGCTGAGTGAGTTAAAAATTAAAAATTAAAACATTCAATGGATTGTATACACTCACCAAATGTGAAAAATATTTTTGAGCATACAATTTGACAAATTTTCGACACAACCGGTCTTCTTCACAGTCAAATGTTAACACCCAATAAAGTTTTAAGATTAGCTCCCATTCTCACCAATAAAACACTTACTTTATCCAGAACTAGAGTGAAAGTTTGTATAGTTTTTACCGTTTTGAGTAGATCCCACATTTTTCATAAAGTAGACTATTTCGTAAGTAGAGACTCAAAACTTGTATAAATTAAGAGGAATTAGAGCCAAAAATGGTCATAATATATGTAAAAATATCAAAATATGTAAATATAATTTTTTTAATTTAAAAAATTATTCAACCAAATAATCAGTATTAATAATAAAAATTGTTTGTAATTTTGGGTATTTTATTAAATACAATTTATGAAACCCAAGTACAATTGAAAAAATAAAGACAGAGTTGAACAATTCTAAGTACATGTTGAATAAGTACGGAAGTGCTTCAGAACTCTAACAAGCACCCTCATTTTAGTTCACAAACCGTAGTTTGCATCTAAGAAGACATTTTTAGAAAAGATACAAAGTGCTAATTATGCTATAAATTACTTTAAATAATTTCATTTGATATCTAATTTATCATATTTAGCTATTTTTATATTTGCATCTTATCCTTAAACTATAGCTTTTTATACCAGTACAGCTCATGTTGTTGTCAAATTGAGCAGCACTTTAGAATCTCGTGCGTGAAGCTCAACATTTTTGAACTGATAGACATCAGTGATCACTATTATTAAATGACATATTTTACTGATTTGTATTTTATTTAAACAAAAATATTTTAAACAATTCAATTGAGAAAAATAATATAGAGATTATAATTCCAATAATTAACAAATAAAAAGCACTTTGCAATTGATTCAAATTTATGTCATTGTTATGATCGCCAACTGCTAGTTGTGAATCAAATTCAATATGATCTTTAAGTTTTTTGTTTTCAGTTCTCCTCCAGTATTCCATAAAATCTCCTTTCATTACATCTGATATACTGAATGATAGAATAAAATATTTAAATTATTAAATTCTTTATAAAAGACAAATCTAGTGTTGATTCAGTTTCAAGAACAAGATCGAGAACGAAATTTGAAACTGAATGAACACTATCCTCACAAATAATTGAATTGAGATTTAAACTCAAATTGCTTATTGATTGCAATCGCTATGATATCCATATTAAGCGCTGATTCTTCTGTTTTGGGCGGCCTATAAAAGGTTATTTTGCCGTATTTTTGAATGCCATGCAAGGAATCAATTCTCGATGTAATGAAAGCATAAACTTTATTCGAGTTTGATATAAGACTCAACCCCTCGTTTTTATTCTTTACAGGTTTTAGGAAAGCGCCGATTTCTCTGTGAACTCCTATTTTTGATTCCTAAATGTTTTTTAAAAATATATGTTTTCAAAATGTTCACGTTTTTGATGAAAATATTCGAGAATATAAATGATATATAATATGATACGTTATACAGTAAATGCTCGATATAACGAACCTCGAAGTAACGAACAGCTCGTTATAACGTACATAACCGGAATCCCGTTCGGCTATTAACTTAAGCTAAAATCTATTCGATATA
>JAQGCH010003297.1:0-10864 GCA_034699485.1 Nanhermannia elegantula
TGTGTAGAGAGAGAACACACCACACGCACACATACACTGCTGAAGCACAGCGATGGGGGATTTAATGTGGGAAATGGTTTCCGGATCCCAAATAGAAAAAGTACAATTGAATGCATTACTTTCCTAACTGTTTACGAGTTAGTTCACACACTTTTTAACGCATAACTTATTGAAAATATAAGTTTTGTTTTTGTAGAAAAACTTTATTCAACTAAAATTACATAAATTAAAAGTTTTTTGTAAAATTGAACCTATTTATGAATAATGAGTATAACAATATTTTAGTAATGAATTATTCTATTAAAATATCATACAGTAACAAATGGATGTAATTAAAGGTGATGCCATACACATGCCATTTAATTGCTTTCACTAATATATTGGCGTCTAATGTATTATAAGCGCAATACTATGTTTGAAATTTGTTCAAATAAATTCTTTGACATTCTCTTTTGTGTTTTTATATTTTTATTAATGATTTTTCATTGCATTTACATTAATAAAGCCCCAGAAGGATATTTAAGTAGAAACTTGAACTATTGGTTACGCCTCTCTACCGGTGTGTATTTTTTTGTGCTGTGTTATTATGTTAAATGCTATTAACGTGATCGCTATATTCCAAATTGAAGGCAATTTTCTTTGCATCTCTTCTATCTTTCAAACTATTATATGGCAACAAAATAGGCTTATCATAGAAACCTTCAAATCATCAATTTGGTGAATATATTTCATCAAAAGCCATTCATTTCTTTAGTTTTAAAGACAAAAGGATCGCAACTATTTATAAAGTAATTTCCACTCCAACTATAGTCAAATGTAGAATATCTTACTTACAGTTAAACCCGTTTATAATGAACAGGTTGGGTCGGAATTCGTTATAAGTGTGACCATTGATATACAGGTATATATGTTCGGTCCAAACGATATGCCGAGTTATAAGCGGGGTTTCGTTATAAACGGGTTTAACTGTATTACCAAACAAGTTGAATGTCTAGCTTTCACTTCAAAAAGTTATTGTTTATTCAAATGCAAATCAAATTGTTTTTGTTTCAGTTAATGAGTTAAAAGGGTTTTCACAATTTATTTCAATGAATCACTAAGGCAGGGATGTGCAAGGGTCATTTTGGGGGTTCTCAGATAATTACTTTTTTAGAGGGGGGATCAAAAACATGTTTTCTCATAAAAATTTTTATAATAAGGATATTTTATTAATTTTTACATTAAAAGAACATTAAAACTCAACAAATTGTTGCTATTGTTTTGTATTAGAACATAAATCTAACTAAAGGTCTACTGAAAAAAATTAAAATTTTAGTCCAAATTCAAAAAGGAACCAAAGGTTTGATTTTTCCTTTTTAGGCTCAAAAATTAAAGTAGGCTAAGGTATACATAAGTGGAGTGGGTCAGGACCCCTACTCACACACTCGCACATCCCTGTATTAAAGCATTTCCATAATAATAACTTTTCGATACATTTTTAATCAATTAAAAGTGACTTTTGATTGTTCATAATAAAAGTCTGATTATATTTTATTCAATTTGATTTAGTTTTATTTCCAATATTAAACGTTATTCATTATACTGTTTGCTCAATTGTCTTTATATCCCAAAGGATTACTTCAGAAGAAGCCGAAAGCGCTCCGATTTTATTCATTTGAATAAATTAATTTCATTTCCATTATGTTTAAAGAGTTTAACCTAACTATGAATTAATATAATTAATAAAATTCAATTATTCTAAAGCTCAAGAAGATAGTAATTTCCAGATTTGTAAATTATTGGAAAGTGTTATCAAACTAATGGGCAGAATATTCAAAATATTTACTGGTAATTACTGAACGTTCAAAGTTTATAATACTTAACTTTCTTAAAATTATAGATTTTTATAGTTTTTATTTATCTATTTTTAAAAGTCAAGTTCAATACAGTTCTGGTAATTTATTTGTAGATCCAAAACAGTAGCTGTAATCACGTCTATAAGGCACTGAACTAAAGATTACTTTTCTAAATTATATCAAAATTTTTTGATAATAATAAGTTAACAAATCCATAACCAAGGGCTAGAGTTCAAAAATTTATTAATTTTTTAATAATGTAAAACATTAAGAATCAGTGTTATAATCAAAATTATTTGGTTCTCCTAAGTCTAGAATGTAATATTCACCGTAATTATGCTCTAAAATATCAGGATTATTGCAATTTTTATCTAAAATTTTGTATTATATTTAATTGATAGCAATTTTCAAAAGTTATAATCAATGTCGTAATAATACTTCCCTGATGTTAATTAGAAGCTAGTTTTATGCAACCTATTAAATAAAACAAAAAATTAATTATTTTTTTCAAATGCAATAAATATTGCGGAAACTATTGAAAATTTATTAACGCACTTATTAAAAATTTAATGATGTCAGTTAGCGTTGTTATCGTTACCAAAGACAAATTTATAGTAGACATAGACATCACAAATTGTATAGAAATTATTCAAAATTACAAATAATAATCATTTTTTAGATTAATTGGGTAAGAAAATTATTTTATAGAACCGGTAAATATAAAAGTTATTATTCATTTAAATTGGTTTCCATATCAGACTCTATTTCGTTTAACACTTCGATATCAGAATCTCCGTAAGCAGAATAATCTGATTCTTCGATATCTTTCCAATCTTTTTAAGAAATTTAAACCTATTTTTTATTAAAAAAACTTGGGGTGAAGCTTAAAATAGATAAAATAAGAGAAAGCTACGTGGACCCAACAAATGACCTAATGTATTTTACTGTATAATACATAGGTTTTGATGGGGTGTAATTACAGGAATATTACTTTGTAAAATTACGCATAATATTACGTAAAATTGCGGATGCCGAAATTACATTTAGGTGTAAAATTCTTTATTAAGTAATACAATAATAAGAATTGTTTTACTTTAGAAAATACATTTTATATTATAAAAAATGGAGAAAACAAAACCTAAAAGTTTTTTCCGACCCAAAACTCCAATATAATCACTCGTATTCTTGGAATTCCCGAACCACAGCTTGAATTAAACAAGTTTTCTCTAAACACTCTAGAATTCATCCAAAAAAATGACTTGAATTTTAACTGTTCAAACCAATTTACAGTCTAAGAATAATTATACTCAAAATGTAACATTAATATTCCTCATTCTTATTCTGAAGCTGATTGCAATGTAGAAGTACAGTAATTGAATCTCAAAATAGGTAATAAAAAGAATTTTACAGAATTTTACAGATTTTTACGTTTAATTTACACCTAAAATATTTTTACACGTAATAACCCTAATTACCTATTGTTTCATTTATTTTGTTTCTAAAAAATTCTTTGTTTGAAAGTAATATGTTTTTAAGTCAAGTTTTTTTTAATTTGACAACAACTGAAAAACATATAACTTAATGTATGGTCAGAATAGAAAAAACATGTTTAATCCCTGAAAATCCACTGATACTTAGTGATGAAGATAAGTTACTTTACGAGACATTTAAATATTTATGAGACATGACGTTATCAGTCAATGTAATTGTTATTCAAATTGATAAGAGAACTAAAAAAGTGATATAATTATAATAAAGAAGTGAACTAAACTCATATATAATGAGTTCTCATTTACACTCATTTGACAGAATAAATCAATTAGTATTAAACTAGTTTGCCCTAAGGTCGGTACCCTTTTTTATTTCTGGATATACTTCCCGTGAACATTAAATAACTCTAGAAAATAAAATTCTGTTGATTTTTATTTTTAAACCTTTTGTTGAAACCCTCTGTTTGACTTCTTTTTATGTGTTTATGTTTTAATGTTTTAATTGACAAAAGACATGTTTTTAACATTACAATAGTTTGAACGAGAGGTCTTCATGGGGTAAAATTTCGAACCCACCCCCAACCCACGACCCATGAAACTTGACCCAAGCCCACACCAACCCATGGGTTTAAAAGTAGACCCACCACAACCCATTTTACGAAAGCGGTTTGGTAGCTCAGCCGGTCCAGGCTTGACCCTCAAACAGTTAACCAGCTCCTTTTATTAGATTGAATATCGATGTTGTCGGAAACTAATTATTTATTTATAAAGTTTTTGCAATTGCCATAAATTGTTTTAATTTTTTAACCGACGTGCATAACCCACGGAACCTAACAAACCACTTCACGAGCCCCAGCCCCAGCCCCAACCCACGAACCACTTCATGAGCCATCTTACCCCATGAAGATCTCTAGTTTGAACAGTTTTGCTTCTCAGTGCTATGTACAGTACACATGCGTATTAAGTTCATTGCATCGGCGAAATCACATCCCAAGACTTTTAGTAATATAGATTAGTGTTGAAAATTTAGCCTCGTTAGCTTTTCTCATTTCTAATGAACCTCAGAGATCATAACAGTATTTAAATATTGTGCTTTAAAATAATACATGTCCAGCAATATATATGCATACAATTAACATTACTAAAGCTCATTAGAAAAAATCCGCCATTAAATACTTTTTGATTTATCTGTCATTCACGGGGTCTTTCATATGGGTCTTTCACTATTAAAACCAAAGATCTATCTATAGTGCACCTAAAGTGCAAACCTGAACATCTCATGTACAGTACAATAACATTTAACTCTGTCTTATCCTTAACTTACTATACTCTTTCTAAACAATATAAAAATTTTGTATTCCGTGTTTATTCTTCCCCAGCTCTCGACTGTGTTGTTTTAATAGTAGACAAGACTGCGTCCGTTGCTTTGCAACTCAATAACTTAATCATAACTCAGATGCCAGTGGAATATAAGAATTCTTTTAATTTTAGAGAAGACAATAATTAAAAGCATTGTTATAGCATTTACAGTGTATTTTATTAGCGCGATCAAAAAGAGTGCTTATAGATTTGTTCTGTCTGTCTGTCTGTCTGTCTGTCTGTCTGTCCGTTACCAAATAGATCTCGAAAACGGTAAGAGCTATAAAAAACTGATTTTATATTCATAATCAGTGTCCCTGAGAACATCTAAAATAACGACAAAAGTCTGTGTCCAGTGGCCAAATTACCGACGGGAAACTACCAATACTAATGCTTTACTATGGGAACAGTTAGAGATATCAAAAAGAGGCAAAAATACACGCTTTGTAAACAGTCATAGACTATATACATAAAAATCTGTATAAATAAATAAATAAAAATCTGAATCATATTATTGTAAAAAAAATTTATTATATTATTGCGGACAAACTCATATACCGACTGACATGATTTATTTTAATAATATTGTATAGGTAAATGTTTTATTGTAAATGTTATATTGTTGTGATACTAATAAAATTATTTTAAACTATGATTAAAGTTTACTCATTTACTACAGATTTACTAAACATAACAAATTGCAAACATTAATAAATATGACTTACTCTGTAAATAAACACATATAACCTAAACTTGTGCCTAAACAAAACTTTTTTACATTTTCTCATTTATGATTTTTTATTCACTTAATCTTTTGGAAAGAGTTAAATGAGTGCCTATTATAAAATAAGTAATATTAATATAAACCCAGAAAGTTAGCAATTTTTCTATATCACAGAATTTTGTGAAAATGCTAAGTATTCCAAAATTAAAAATGCTTTGCAAATAATGACTAAAAATTGTTTTTAACCATTTCTTGGGCTTTAATAACTTTTAACTTAATTTAATACAATTTAATTGACTACTAGTTTAGCCAAAAATTTTGATATTTTAATTACAACTTTCTAATGTCCGAGAAATTAGACTCTGCTTATAACTCAAATGACTCAAACTATGAATTCAAAAGTTAATTTTGAGTAATTATTTGAAATTTACTTTGATTTATATCAATAAACATAATTCAATAATCAATTAGTACCTGTACATAAAGCCTTATCTCTCATCCTTTCCTTAGAGTTGAATTTCAGTTACAAGTAGAATAAATGGGATGTTGCAAATGTATTTACACCTATTTTATGTAATACAGTGAAACCTCTCTAAGTTGATCACTCATTAGACACCAACTTTGTGATCAACTTTAAGAGATTTTGATTTGCTTAATGTTAATCCTATGGGATTCGCAGCAGACACCAATATAGTGATCAAAATAAGAAGGTAATCAACTCTAGAGGTTTCACTGTATTACAATATTACAGCTAATGATAAAAAATTTAGGTTCAAGTGTAAAATGCTAATAATAGCTCCTTCTAGGACAACCTTGGTAATTCTCTAATTTTCAAGGGAAGGGGGGTCAAAAAACTGAGAAAACATGCTAAATCATGCAATATCAAAGATAATTGTGTGCCGAATATAAAAGGGAATGAAAGATATATTTTTAGATTCTAAAAATCTTGAGCGAGAATTTAACATTTTTATGTTTTATCACTGGGTGATAATAAAATTTTGAAAATTATCAGATATGAATTTAATTTTAAACCTAGGTTTTGCTCTATCCTTATATAAAATATTTAATAGAATATAAGATTATACTGGAGTTATAGTATTAAACGCTGTAAACCTAAAGTAAATCATGTTTACATACCCTGTATACAGAAATTATTTGATGAAATATTTGTACTAATATTATATTTGAATTTATTTATTTTTTCATATTCGATAATTTTATTAATTAGACACTTCACTAATTGAAACAAATAGTAAAATAATCTTAAGATTTTGATTAATGAATGTAAATATACTTTAATCAGAATTTAAAAAAATTATGTTTATTTTAACTATTTATGTATAAATTACTACTTTATTTTCAATTTAATTTTCATTTATTATTTAAAAAAAGTTTCTGTACATTAATTCGTAAAAAGTAAAAGTTGGTAAAACGAAGAACAATAAGATCTAAATGTAAGTTAATTTTGAAAATACCATTTGACAAACGAATATTCTCAATAGTAATAAGTTAATGTGGTTTTGTGTTTGCACAATATATTAATCACAATTAAAGTAATATAACCGTCATTTCATAAAGTACTAGTACTTTGAATCACTTTGAATTAACACAACCTGTAGTACTATTACGTGAATTTGTTTAGGCTTTTCATGTTATACGGTATAAGCAGTACCTGTGCTGGTATATAAATATTTGTATACATAAATATAATGTATAGGAGCAAAGGTGCAAAATAGAAATCATTAGGGACTGCATCTCTACTCTAATATAAAACTTGTATATAACCCAAGTCTTATTGCGAAGTTTAGCTGTTTTCTAACCTATTGGGGCTAAAAAGAAGAACACAGAATAATTTATATAGAAGTCTGCATTGAGTACTTCAGGCATCTCATAGTCTCATAGCTAGAGCTAGAATAACATTACCTAACACTGAATTACTAATGTGATTAATGGCGTATATATTATTAAGTTAAGGACTTTAAAGTTTAATTTAGAATTTGTTTCACCAAAATTGGATTACATTGAGAAATATATAATGAGAATACACCAAAAAATAAGAGTTCAGATGAGATTTAGTAGTTTCAGTTGAAAGACTTTAAAGCATCAACAGAATTATGACTTACGCCACTACTCTGATGCAATTTTAATGCCTTACAACGAATTCTACTCAGCATTACAGTCATACACCACTATAAATTGAAAATAATGTAAGAAAAGCTCCACTAAGGAAAGGTCTGCAAACTTATGCATTAATAAAATATGCTGTGCTATATCATTATGAATAAATGAGATCCAATATAAATACGAATAGAATTGTACTCTAATATAAAACTTATTAAGCAAATATCATAATGCGAATCAATTGACCTATTTTTTATCATCATTAATAATTTTTAAAGTATATCATATCGTTATTACTATATTACACATCATCCCAATTATTCTGATATGACGTTTAAGCTGTTTTGTGACATCCCATTCAATAACTATATCTAATATTAGTTGCAATAACTGTTTTCTGTCCAATTTTAATCATTTTTTATCTTTTTTTTTATCATTTTTAACTACTCTTTATGCCCAAAGTTTATTAATTTGTTTTCGGTTAAGGTTGGGGTCAAATAAATTGTAGAAATTTTATAATAATATCTCAATTAACTTCATCATTAACAAAATTAATTATGTTCTTATTTTTCAACAAAAGTTCGTTTGCATTTAAATAATTCAAGTTTTTTATCAAATGAATGTTTATAAGTCGAGGACTGATTTTCGTTAAGCTGATTAAAGGATGGTTTGGATGCAACTGAGAATTAAGTTTGAATCAATTTTATTTATGGAAATAATGCTTTCAATAAGTCATAAATAATAATATTCAAAAAAAGTTTATTAAAATTATTTCAATGATTTGTAAAATTTTAACAAAATATTTCATTATTAAAGTCAAGAATTTTTTTTATTTATGACTTTATAGAAAATTATATACATTTTCCAATTCATATGGATTTACAACTTTGACACTATTTATAATTTTATTCGTAATGTCTTTAAATTAAAAAAATATATTGAAAATGTTTGGAAAGAATACTATATTTTTTTAATTCTTACGCATAAATGAATAATAAATATTTTCCGGACTTTATTCATTATAGTTGAATATGTTCTCAGAACTTAAACTTGTTGTTAAACCAAACTATTAATATTCTTGATATCTTAATTTTTTTATTTATCTTTAATATAAAATGTGTGAGAGATCATTAATTTTATAGTAAGAAAGCATTCTTTCAGTAGTAAATTGATGTCAGAGAATGAGATTAAGATTCAGTGATCAGTGAGAGCTCTTAAAAGGCTTGAAGATGCAAGTGTTGAATGGTATAAGAAGTCCATTAAGTTATTGACTTTTTGTATGATAGATCTTAAAACTGCATTCATTTAGAAATACTGTATATACTGTATTATATTTTCATAAACTTGATATTAGTACAGTAATACCTCCTTACAGGAAACGACCATATTCTCTATATAGAGATAATAAAACTGTAAAATAATGTTTAAATTAGAAGTTTTAAAATGTTTCAAATTCCAAGATATGTGTATTATTTAGTGTTGTATCAGTTCATAAAAAAGTTTGAGTTCCAGTTCCAAGAACTGAAACACATATTTTAATTTCAGATCCATTTCCTGGAAATGGGTTACCACCTGTTCGGTTTTAGAGGCTGATGTTCGGGTGACGGACGAGGGTCCACCCGAACAATAGAAAGTCCGGTTTTGGCTAAAAACTAACAAAATCTGTATTTAAAGGTATTTAAAACATAAAATTTTAAGTCATAAGTCAATTCAATGCTCAAATGGAATGAAATGCTTAATATTATCGAATAATTCAAAATCAATTCAAATAAAGATATCTGACTTAAATTCTTTTTGGAAAGTAGCAAATTGGTCTTGAAGTTTACTGAAATTTACATATTGAAAAATGGGCAAAATTTTCTGCTATATGTTCTGCTTAGGGCATATACTTTTCGGGTTTAACCCGATTAAACCATCCGAGAAGAAAATTTTTAAATCGGGTTTAACCCGATTGAACCCGAATCGAACATGCGTATTGCATTTTTTTAGCCACGCTTTTCGCTCAAATATTGTTTTATTGTGAATATTCTGAACATTTTTGAAATTTTTGAAAATGTACTTATAACTAGAAGTAGGGGCAAATCACTATTATTAGAAATGTGATAGAAATTTTGTAATAAGTGCTCAAACGAAAATGAAATACTTGAGATTATGCAACGAGATTGCAACTGCAACCAAAATACTCATTTCGTTACTTGAGATCATTTTTGAAAAGCAATTTCTAATCTTAATAGAATTTTTTTCATAAAAATTAAGTAATTTATTTTTAAATTTGCCTTCAAATAGAATAACAGAAATAATCATTCCATTCCACAATATTTTATTAATTCCATATGGATTCCAATTTTGTTCACTATTTCACATTATTATCAATAAGTTATTAAAAATAGGATTAAAATTAAGATTTACAGTAACTTAAAATGTTATTTAGTTATTAAAAAATTATTTGTTACAAACAGTAATGAGCGTGCTCAGTGCTCGCGCTCGTGCTCGGCCAAAAATTGGTGCTCAGTACTCGTGCTCGAAGGATTTGAAGTGCTCGGTGCTTACTTTTAGGAGGTGCTCGAGCACTGAGCACTCACCGAGCACCAAATCGGCAAATTTGATGGGTTTAAAAAACATTTTTAACACACAACTTGTTTATTTTCTTTAAGCTGTAGTTTTATTTGTATATTCATTTGCTAAATACGGTACTTACAATTCAAACACATACATATGAAATTATCTTTTTTAATATTTATAATGCATACAAAATATGAAATTATATTTAAATATACTTGGTGCTCAGTGCTCGTGCTCGGACTCGTGCTCTGCAAAATCAGAGTGCTCGAGCACTGCTCATCGCTAGTCAAAATGCAATAAAATAATGTTTTTAGCATTACTTTTGTATTTTGATACTTAATATATGAGGTCTCAGTTTTCTCAATTAACAAATTATTCAAAATTTATTGATTTAATTACAAAATTATTATTATCTGATAGTATTTGTGTAAATTTGTCGGCCATTTTGTTATTTTAAAAGCCGATTCCTACCGATTTTACCGATTTTAACCGATTTTAACTGATTCACTATCTGGTGTCGTCGGCGGTTAAATTCGGTTAAAATCGGTTAAAACATAATTAATTAAATTCAAAAGATATCTTTGACTTATTATTGCGGTTATTGGCAGACAATTGGTAGTGAAAGATGTTGAAAGTTCTTAAAACACTTTAGGGGCTGTTCAAATAGTGCGAAAAAATAAGACACTTTTAGACCCCTACCCCTTCCTCGCACGCTTATGCAAACATGTTAAACATATAGGAGTACAAAGGTTTGCATGCTTTTGCCTGGGGGG
>JAQGCH010003298.1:0-10861 GCA_034699485.1 Nanhermannia elegantula
GTGAATTGTTGTTATGACAACACTTCAAACCAAATGTCTTTTTGTTTTGATTAGCTATCAATTTATTTAACTTATAATTTATTTATAATTATTATTAAAAATGAATGCTTTGAGAGAAGAAAATAACACAATTTTAAAGTTAACACTAATTGCGGATAAATTTCTGCAGTTATTAGAAGATTACAGAAATTGTTTGAATGCGTTTCACATTCATTGCAAATGCGATCAAAATATTGAAAATAAACAAAAATATAATGAATTGGAAAATGAATTCAAATGTGTTTTCGAGGAATACAATCAAAACAAATACCAATTCAATGATGAGCTGAACCTAAACATAGAAAAACGTGAGTTTATTATACAGTTATTATTATATAATTTTTTTTAACATACAATTTATTGTACAGTAAGTGAAGCGCACTCACAGTCATTACAAGGAATCCATTTATGTGTTTATAAGGACTGCGATTACAAAACACATAATAAGAGAAATCTTTTCGATCACAACAGAAAAATGCACAGAAATAAGAGTTCAATCAAATGTAACCACTGTTTGAACCGGTTTTGGGGTATTCGGAGATTTCAACAACACGTCAATGAATGTCATCCAAAACAGAGTAATAGTATTCGTATTTATATTCACTTTTAATTAATATATTAATTGTTTGGTTGTATTTGTTGTTCAGCTTCTTCTCAGACAAAACCGAAACGTAAAGTGTATTCAATAATAACCGAAATCCCGTGTAAAGAGTGTGGACACAAATGTATGGGTAAAAAAAATTTCTATAATCACATGGCTTTACATAAAACTCGAGTTAAATATTATAAATGCGATTGGAATTCGTGTCCATACGTTTCCCGAGAGCTCAAGACATTACATATGCATAAAAGCAAACATTTTGATGATATGGTTATTGAGCACAAGAATAAGACCAATAATAATACTAATGTTTTATTGACTGAAAGCACGTCTTCTTCTGTAGTAAAAGCCATTAATAATAATGACAGTGATTTGGTTTCCGTAGAAATAATGGATATTTGTTTGGATAGAGTTTCTGTCATTGAGTCCAAAGAAAAAGAATCTGTTATTCATTTTGAGCGTCAATTAGAAGACAATAATAGTATTTTTGGTGATAAAGAGAGTTCTGGTTCTCATATTTGAATGCATTAAATAATTAAACATAATTCACAACAAACTCAACATAAAGCTGAAGACAATTTGATTAAAATGAAGGTTAAAACTAAACTTAAGTGAAGAGAAAATATTTTTTACTAAACGTAACAAAAAATTATATAAATTTTTTGACATTTAATAAAAGATTTAATTTTAAAATACTTTTTATTTAAATAAAAGCCGAAAGTATGGAAACAGAGAAAATAAATACATGAATAGCGACAAAAACAGAGTCAACAAACAGTATGGATTAGTGTGGATTAGTGTGGATTAGTGTCGCACCGAATGTACAACTATTTGATTAAAGAATATCTCAAATGTGAAAAATGTTCGCATATTTAGAGCGCAATCAAAAGACTTGATGAACGCATAAATTGCTTTCATTTGAATAATAAAATGCAAAATAATATTAAAACATAAGTCAAAGACGTCGTCAGTCATGAGCAGCACAACAGCTGAACCACATTTCAAACCTATTTCCGCTTCCGGTAATTCACGTGACACATGTTTAACACGTGTTTCGTATTTGAGGTGAAGCGCAAAAAATTGAGAGTTTGGTCGACTTTTGCGACGCTTTTGTTGAATGTCAGAAACGACAACACGTCCGACACGTTGTCACTGACTGTGTTCTGCTCTCGTTCGGTAATAATGCTGAACACGACTTGCATTCGCCGACCGACCATAAGTCGAGAACCACTGCTCAACAATGGGTTCGCAATGACCTTCTGTTAGTGCCAAATTGACATTAAGGTCAAAGGTCAAACCGCAGAGTACATGTGTCGGTCCTCTTTCTTATTGGACGGAATGGTTGTGGGCGTGTTCTCAACAGCCAATCACGTGTACGGCATACGTCTCTCGCGCAGAGTCGACGACAAACTTCTTCGGGTTATTTAGATTCTGGACTTTCTCTGTCATCACGTAATCAAATACTTACTGAACAAAAGAAAGTGAAAGCATAGCAACCAATCAATGATAAGTGTAATTAATTATATGCAAAAAAATAAATTTATGAAAAATAATCCGATAATTATTTTCTGTTAATAAATAATAAAATTTTTAATCAATTTTACTTCAAATAAATGAAAAGAAAAAATTAAGAGTTAAGGCTTGTGATTGAGTGCAATTTTTTAATCAATTTTAATACAGAACTTGTTTTTGACCTTAAAAGTAAAGGTAAGTTATTATTAAATAAATGACTCTCAAAAGTGTTGATAAGAAATAAACGTCTAAAAAGAAACAAAAGTTTATTGAAGATTCAATAAATGAATTAAACAAAAATGCAAATTTCAACAAAGACTTATGTGTGACTTTTATTTCAGCAAATATTCCTTATAAAGCCTTATCTAATGAAAAATTTAGAATATTTTTATACAAATTGTCAAAAGAGTTCTACAAATTTTCCAATTCCTGATGTAAGTACAAAAAAACTTTGTTTAAATGTTACAATGATGTTATGGATAAAATCGGCCGCATTAAACTATGAATATATTTTGATCTCTATTGATGAAACAAAAGAGAAAAGGCGGAAATATTGGATCTGTAATTGTAGGAGCATTAAGTGATACACTTTCAAAATCATTTGTATTAAATGTACAAGAATTTTAAAAAACAAATTATAGTACTATATCTGTATTACTTGAAGATTCATTAAAATTATTTTATGGAGAAAACCTTATGGAAAAACGAAATAATGCACTATTGTTGGTAACCGATGCAGTACCATATATGAAAAAACCTGGAGAATATCTAAAATGTTTTTACCCTAAAATGATTCACGTGACTTGTATTGTACATGGATTACATCGTATAGCTGAAACAATTAGAGACAATAACAAGTTGATTGATAAATTAATCTCTAATGTTAAAAAAGATTTACTAAAGCTCCTACAAGAATCTATATTTTTAAAGAATTAATCCCTGATTTAAATTTACTTCCTGAACCATGCCTTATTCGTTGTGGCACATGGTTTAATGCAGCATTTTATTATGCTGAAAATTATAATGATATCAAAATGGTAATTAAAAAATTTGATTCAAGTCAAGTTCAATCAATTAAAAAATCACTAGAAGTTTTTAAACAAAATAAATTAAAATTCGATCTGACATATTTAATTAATTTCAAGTGTTTGACTACTACAATTAAAGACTTAGAAAAGCAAAATCTAAGAATATTTGATGCTGTTAAAATGGTAGAAAAAGTTAAACAACAGTTGCTTCAATTGGATGGAAAATATTCTGAAATTGTCAAGATAAAAGTTAATGTAGTTTCTGGTAAAAATGATGAAATCAAACTAATTTTTACTATCGCTAATGTCTTAAATTGTGAAGAAACCGATGATGAAACGTTAAGTTCTTATACACCCGAAGAGTAATCTGCTTCACTTATGCTTCAATCACATCTTTTGATGTTGAATGAAGTTTTTTTCTTTTTAAGCATGTATTAAGTTATAAAAGGCTTTGTTTTACTATTGAAAATTTGAGATATACCTTTGTAGTACATTGTTTTAAATGAATATGAGTTAAATTAATAAAGTTATTGGGAATATTTATGAAAATATTTTACTAATTTATTAGGAATATTTATGTGCACATTTTGAAAATTATTTAAGCATAAAATCTGCTCTATAGTTATTATCATGTAATCGCGCGCACAAGTGATACAAAAGTTTGTTGTTGGGGTCAAAATTGGGAAGGATTTAAGGGAATGGAAAGAATGATTTTAAGACATATAAACCAGAATCGAATCAATATTTGAGTGAAAAACAAATTATAGACATTTGTTGTGGTGAATGTCATACAATGGTTTTGACTATTAGTGGAGAATTATATTCGTGGGGTATTAAATTAGCTCTGACAGAAAGCAGACGTGTTTTCAGTTGGGGTGATAATGGAGAGAAACAATTGGGTATTTCTGATCTTTAATAAAGTATTCAAATAAACCAATTCTTATAGAAATGAATGAAATAATTATTGAGGAAATAAGTTGTCGTGAAAAACATAATCTATTGTTATTACGCGAGGGAGATATTTGTGTTTGGAGATAACAATTATAGACAACTGGGAACAGGAGATAAAGAGGAACAAAGAGCTTCTAAAAAGCTTAATATTAAAGAAAAATTGAATGATATATCAGCGCATTCTTTTGAGACTATTTCAATCGCTGTTTCGGATAAAGATGTTTTCTATATTTGGAAAATAATAGAGATAACTGAATCCAAACAAACAAAATTCAATTCATTCGAAGAGATTTATGAAAATAGTCTTAAAATCAATTACAGAGCTATTGAGAAGAGAATTATTTCATTTGCCTATCACTTTGTTAGTAATGGCAAATATGAAAGAAATTTAAAAAAATAGACGTCTTCGGAGTGGAAAATTATGGACAAGTGTTTAAAGTAAAACAATTATAAAAGTATTTAAATGAAGAAAAAAAGTTGTTTGCCATAAAAGAGATTAAATTTGAAAAAAGTAAAGAAAAATAATTTTTGAATGAATTGGACACTTCTCCTATAGTTCAAAGTTTGACCTATAGTCAAATTTACCAAGGAGTCCGAATTAACCGCACTGTCCAAATTAACCCGAGGGTTCGAATTACACAAAGTATCAGATTTATCCAACGGGTCCGAATGACCCGTGTATTGCACGGGCTTTAGTCCAGTTAATTAAAATTTGGTATATTATAATAATTTTTTATATAGAAATCCTTTATCACAACCTGTTATCAATACTATGGGGGCGAATGTCACTAATTGATTAACATTTAAAGCCACTGATGAGAGTTCAGTTTCGCCAAAAGTAATGAAATTGAATCCTAAAACTTTTGGCGGCAAGAATTAAAAAGTAAGTAAAAGTTAAGTAATAAATTACTTTTACTCGATAATAATCGAATAAAAAGTATTCTCCACAATAGGGTGACCAAGTTTAATGGATTCCAAATCTAGACACCTTAAAAAATCAAAGGGGGAACCAAAGGATAATTGTCCATAAATTGTTATTTTGAGACAAACTCAAAGGGGGGGGGGGCGGGGGACTAAGCATTATATTTTTTTAAAATAGCCCAAAATCTGGACGCTTGGTGGCTGGTGCGCATGTGCTTTGTATGAAAATGTTTTGAAAATGTGATTTCGAAGGATGTTTTCACGTTACCATGGGAGATTTATGTTTAAGGAGGTGTACAGGTATAAGTGTATCCTTCTCATTAAAATATTATCATTAAAATAACCTTTAATTTCAAGGATTTATACCGATTAAAAAATTCCTAATATTAATTTGTATCATATATAAACATAATTTTATCGAATTATATTAGATATTTATATAAAATCATATGCTATAGACTTAATATTTTCTCACAAATATATTATTTAAGTTAAGGACGAATTATAAAAATATTAATTAATCATTGAATTAAACATGAGTTTAAGAAATATATTATTAACGTTTTGCTTATATTTAATAAGTTTGCATTCAATAGTATGTGAAGAGACAGCTATAGTTCAAACAAAGTCAGGTCCAGTTAAAGGTACAGTTGTTGTTCACAATGGAGAAAAACTGAATCAATATATTGGTATACCATATGCTGAACCACCGATTGGTAGCAATAGATTTGCAAAACCGAAACCAATACAAAAATGGAACCAAACTCTGGATGCGAGACATTCAGTACATATGTGTTGGCAGTCAACAAATCTGACCCAAAAGCCAAATCAGAGCGAAGATTGCCTTTACTTAAACATATGGTCACAAAACAAAACTGAAAGTAATTTACGTCCTGTTATGTTTTGGATACACGGCGGAGGTCTTGACACAGGAGAAGGTGGAATATATCCAAATACATTACCAACATATGGCGTGGTTTATGTGAGTATTAACTATCGTTTGGGTCCGTTCGGCTTTTTATACGGTAACGACTCGACAGCGCCCGGAAATGTAGGGTTTTTGGATCAGGTCATGGCTTTGAAATGGGTTAACGATAATATTGAGCACTTTGGCGGTGACCCCAAACAGATCACAATTTATGGTCAAAGCGCCGGCAGTTGGTCTGTGAGCGCACATATTGTTTCTCCACTTACTAAAAATCTATTCAAACGGGCAATTATGGAAAGCGGTGCCTATTATTTCAGAAATTATATCAATTATACGTTTATTTTTCATTTGGAAAATGCAAAAAATCAGAGTAAAATACACGGTTGTAATAATGATACCAATTGGTTGGAATGCTTGAGAAAAATTGAACCTAAAGAAATATTAAACAAAAGTACTTTTAATACAGGACTAATATTTGGTACCGACACATTTCCTTATACAATAGATGATGCATTAAAAACTGGCAAATTTCATACAGGTATTTATGATTTTCAGTCTTACATTTATGTATAAAAATTAATGCTTAACTTAATGCAAATACATCCTGAAATTTCATAAATTGATTTGGAAATTGTATAAATTTTTTTCTATAAATGATTTACTAAATGAATTTGTTTTGCAAACTAAATATTGTCTGTATTTTTTGAATTGCAACCACGTTTAGCTATATTGTGGCGATGATTATAATAATATATTTTAATTCATGTAAAATTACGGCTACTTTAGTGTTAATGTAGCAAGCATCTAAAACGTTATCATTCTAAATTTTACAGTATATATAGGGTGAACTTTTGTTTAATTTTAACCTGGACTGTCCAGTTTTTGGGCTATTTCTAAAAAATACAGTTCTTGGTTCCCCCTTTGGGTTTATTTGAAAATAAAAATTTATAAAAATTTATCCTTTGGTCCCCCCTTTAATCTTTTTTAAGTTGTCCAGGTAATGCCCAGTTTCAGAATCAAATTGACCTGGTCACCTAAGTATATATAAAAGATAGTATTTTACTTGCTACTGTTTATCATCCAGAAATTATTTTAACTGCTTAATTATACATTTCGAAATTTTAGAAAATTAACTAGGTAGCATAATGTGTAGATTGTTAAGAAGCTGTCCAATCATAAATTACATGACATTTTGGGTTTTAAACAATTTATTATAAAAATTAAACATTTATTGAAGAAAATGTCATCACTTTAGAGAAAATATTTTTAAAAGTATAATTAAGAGCACATTGTATATTAAATTATGTCAACTCTTTTGTCTATTAGTGTCGATTTTCAGAAACAATGAAAAACATGACATTTTGTATTATATTTAAAATTTTTATATAAAATTATAAGAGCTTTTATCAATAATTTTGCTCAATTTAGAGAATGTAATTTATTTTACGAATAGTAATGGTTAATGCCCATAGGGGTTCGTCCTCAAAAGGCTACACTCTTGAGTCATATATCGTTGGAAAGTTGTAGTACTCGATGAGATCTTTCCAAAGATATATGAAGCAAGAGTGTATCTATTTGAGGGGAATCCCAATGGGCTATATTAATGTTTATATTTAGATATTCAACTTATAATCGGCATTAATGAAAGTGAAGGCACGGGTTGGGCCACTGGATGGACTTTCGGTGTACAAAAAGTAAACAATGATTCACATTATCTCACAAAAGATGAATTAAAAACACAAATCAAATCAATGTTTAATACATCGACGGATTCATTCGCTGAAAAAATATACGACTTTTATATATCAAAAGTAGACGAAAGCAATCAAACACTAATACGCAAAGCATATGCCGCTATATATACAGACACAGTATTCAAATGTCCCGCACATTATTACGCTAAAAATTTTGCAAAATATGCGCCGGCAAGTAATTTACGTTTCTATGAACTGACATATAATAGCATACATTCCACATGTCATTCGCCTGCGTGGAAAGGTGTCTGTCACGGCGATGAACTGACTTTTGTTTTTGGCACAGCTATAACTCATTCTGATTATCCTGCAATTGAGCATGACTTCAGTGTTATGATCAATAAAATGTGGACTAATTTTGTAAAAATTGGGTATTAATTAATATTTTATAGGTTTAAAAATATCAGAATATTATTTAATTTTTTTACATAGAAATCCTTTATCACAACCTGTAATTAATACTATGGGAGTGAATGTCACAAATTGGGAAACATTTAAAGCAACTGATGAGAGTCCTGTTATTCCAAAAATAATGGATTTGAATCCTAAAACATTTGGCAATTATTTCACTGATCCATATCATGTTGTTTGTGATGGACTTTGGAATCAATATTTTGGGAATGAATAAAAAATTTTAATGGAAAATTTATTTCATTAATCTTTCGATTAATGATAAAATGAGAAAATGATTATTAAATATTTATTTTTAAGCTTGGATGCTCAAAATTTTTTAACTAGTTTTATATTTTAGCATGCTAATTTGATAATTTATTTTTTTAATTTTATGATTCTAAAAATTTCAGCACTTTCTAGCAGTATTTAACTTATTATTTCAAATTATATTGAAATTCACGTAAAATATTCCATAAAATAATTGGATTTTTACATAAAATTAAAAGTTTCCTGCGTCATCAATCCCTCCCCCCTCCCAAATTGTACAATAAAACATTAAGGTTCTAAAGTAATTCACCTTTAAAATTAGCCCTTATTATTTACATTATTTCATTGGGAAAATATCAAAATTAATTTTAAATGTTAAATATTTTTTCAATAGAGCCATTTATAGAAATTTTTAAAATTATATTATCTGGTTTAATCACGGATGAATATCAAGGTGATTTTCGAGTGAGCCATGAGATACAGAATAAGCTTAATTTAATAAAGATTTTTCATTCCAATTTCAAAACTAGCAACATCTTACATTTTTTTGTTTAGCATCAACATAAATATTGCATAATATGATAAATTATCTTCAATACAGTTTTATTTTTTGTAAAAGTGTTTTCTTAACTGCATATTTTTTATCATTAAAATAACCTTTACTTTGATATCACTTAAAACTATTTTTTTTATTCATATCCTATTCTAACAATATATTTATGCAGAAACATATGCTGTAAACTTTTAAATTCTCTTAAAAATATTGTTTCTGATAAGGGTTACGGTGAAGCTTTTCAATTCTGGTATATTTCTAAAGTTTATATTGCTAAATTGCAAAAAGTTGGATGTCCCAGTTAATATCACGCGTTGCTATGTAATATGAGGAAATCTTAAGCATTTCAAATATTCAACACGTTATCAACTTTAAAATAAGCCCATAATTGTTTCATTATTCAACAGGGAAAGTGAACATATTAATTTTTGAATATGACATTTTTTTCATAGGGGCCATTATAAAAAATTTCAAAGTAAAAAATTCGTGTTACCCAATCGACGGTGAATACATTTTTCAGGTAATCGAAGGCACTTAGGGTTAGCTCAATCTTAATCATCATAACAAAACTCCTAAAAATCCTGAAATTTTTTGTTTTTGCCTTTGCTCCTTTCATTTATTTATGATTGGTTGTTCTTAAAAAACTGATTAGAGTCAATAATTTTAATACCCAAATTTCTCCCTTATAAGTCGCGACTTATCTGAAGAAAAAAGTTAAAACTTAAAGAAAATAGTGACTGCGACTCATACGAACGGTTATTTTCAGTGGGGGTATTTGGGTTATTTTCAGTAGTGCGACTTATCTGTGAGTGCGACTTATACGGGGAAAATTAGGGTAGTTTCAAATAAAGATAAGATTGTTTGGGTAAGGAAGTTAATAAATAAGCTATAAAAATTAATAGTTTTAGTTTACTATAAAATATAGTTGCATACATGATACCTGACTTTACAGAATCTTTTAATTCTGCATTCATTGATACCAATGTTCATAAAAATTGAAAAAAATACACTTAATGTGATTAATTTGAAAAATGTTAACAAAAAACTTATAGCTTAAAACTCTTTCTAAGCTTTAGCACAAACATAAATATTGCAAAACATGTTAAATATCTCTTATAAGAATTTTACCTCCAAGACTGTATCAGTGTCTCCGTAACTACAAATCACTGTAGAATTTTTTTATCATTAAAATAACATTTAATTTCAAGGATTCATATCAATTAAAAAATACCTTTTATTGACGTATTTCATATTTAGACATTTGATAAGATTTTTATATATAAACAAATGTTATAAAGTTTAATTTTTCGCATAAATATAATATATAACTAAAGATTAATTTTTAAAGTCTTAATAAGTCATTGATTTAAAAATGAATTTGAAATATATTTTATTAGTATTTTATTTATATTTATTTAGTTTGTATTCAATAGAATGTGAAGACACAGCTATAGTCCAAACAAAGTCAGGTCCTATTAAAGGAACTGTTATTGAGTTCAATGGAGAAAAACTGAATCAATATATTGGTATACCATATGCTGAACCACCGATTAGTAGCAATAGATTCGCATTACCAAAACCAATACAACAGTGGAACCAAACTCTTGATGCGATACATAAGCCGCATATGTGTTGGCAGTCAACAAACATGACCGAAAAGCCTAATCAGAGCGAAGACTGCCTTTTCCTAAACATATTTACACAAAATAAAACTGACAGTAATTTACGTCCTGTTATGTTTTGGATACACGGTGGAGGTCTTACTGGCGGGAGTGGAAGTACAGGTCCTAATACTTTGATTCAAAACGGAGTGATTTTTGTGAGTATTAACTATCGTTTGGGTCCGTTCGGCTTTTTATACGGTAACGACTCGACAGCGCCCGGAAATGTAGGATTTTTGGATCAGGTCATGGC
>JAQGCH010003299.1:0-10851 GCA_034699485.1 Nanhermannia elegantula
CTTGCAGAGCTTTGCCAAAGGGTTACCTTTCAAATACATAACACATGTAAGCAAATATGCATTAAATGATTTGTGTCCACAATTTTTAAACGATTACCTTTTTATAGCTGGCGATGGATCCAAATTCCAACCGTTCAATTCAGTACTTTCTCTGCTAACTTATTTATGTAAAGCACCTTTGGTCGAAAGAGGTGCCCGAGTCGTGAATGCATTGTTCAAACAGAGAGCTTCAATTGAGAACATGCTGAGAGCTTTGCTATCTCTGCCACCCGTCAATCACATGGATTTCCAATTTAAATGCTCGGATCGCTCTCAATGGCACGAAGAGCTTAAACACCCGATCAGAAAAGAGAAAGAGCTTGAGAATTCACGTCCAATCGCTCCCCTTATAAATGGCATGACAGGTGGACATTGATTATAACATTTACATTGTTTTTCTATTATATAATATAAATTGTGTAAAATTTCCAATATTTTCTCAATATTTTGTAATGAATTATAGATTTTATGCCTTACTGTCAATATATTATTTTTTTGTTGTATCGAATCATTTATTTATTTGATTGAAATTCGTTTTCTTTTTGACTTTTAAATTGTGTGTTTTCTAACATTCTTGAAATTTATGTCAGACTATCAGTTTAACAGCGGGTAAGTTGTAAACAATTTGCACATTCGTCAATCCACATGAACTCACATTACGATAGCTGTACTCTATTCTCAATAGTTGTAAAAGAAAAGCAATGATTTATTGCATGACTTTAATGAAATAGACATAAGTCTCGATGAATAGCATACAAAGACATGTGTGTAAAAATTTACTGTTGAGAGTAAAACAGAAATAAACACTGTTTACTGCGTTATGTAATGAGAAAATTTAAAAAATGAAATTAAATTATCGATAATAAAATGTATGATTAATATATTTTGAAATATCAAATATATCCTTCGCATAATCATAAGATTGATGGGCAATTTATTTAAAGCACCTAAAAAAATATTAATCGATCTAATCTTGCGCTAAAGGCGGAGAACCAAGAATTGTGTCAAAATTATCAGACGCTTATTTATGAAAGAGAAGGTAATCAAGTGATGTCCTATTCTATGATTGATTAGTTTAATGAGATGGTGACTGAACAACACGCCAACTATTGTGAACATGAATTAAAATGCTTCAGTTAAAAAGTTTTGAGATCACTCCTTAACTTGTTTAAAAAAAATTGAGTTTAATGTTCATGAATGTATTGTTCTGTTTTGAATGTAAATAATAATTAAACTCTCACACGTATGACACAGTTATTTGTGACAATCAGAAAGTGGTTCTAATGTCTATTTAATAATAATTCATATGTATTGTACAGTACAGTATTATATGTTTTCGTTTCAAATGATTAAAGCTTCAATTGTGGTTTACTTGACTTCTCATAGCTATAGTATTGAAAAAAATAATTGACACAGAAATATATGTCTAATAAATTATCGCAAAATCTTGAAAAGTTCACTAATTTTTCAAACTATAAATATCAAAATTTTTGAATAGATTTTAATCTATTTGAAGTAAATGCAGGTTTTTAACGATTAAGTTGTCGTGAAATTATTGCTATAAATCACACTTCAACTTAGGATAAGTTTATACTAAATGTTTTAGTTGTCTTTCCTATAATCCAAATCATTACTTAAGAACATGCTTTAAAAAAATAAGGTCTACTTCCTCACTAAATTCTAAAGAAAACATATGATAATTGGTTCGGCTTTTGTTCTAAACTATGGGTTACATTAGATTTATGTAAATTTAACCCTATTTTTAAGCATTAGGTTTTGAACTGACTTTTTGAACTAAAATAAGTGGGAAAGTGAATCGAACCAATTTGTGTATATCGACTGCCCTACAGCCCGAACTTATTATTGTATATTTTATTTTAAGCCCTACTTATAGCAAATGTGTATCAAATAACTATTTTAAGAACTGTGGATTCAATTGTTGAAAATGATCATCAGATTTGAATAAAATCTAATTCAAAAAATAAATAAATAAATAAATAAATAAAATTTTTGAAATAAGAAGTCAAAAAATGTTAGTAATCGATTCAATTTTATTGGACTAGATATGAATACAGGTACGTATGAATATAATTATATATAAAGGCACAAAATTAATTATTGCTATATCTAAAAACACAACACATATTCAATCTTTTATCAAAATATCAGATTAATGAAAATATAACTTTGATATATATTTATAATTATATTGATTTAAACGAACTTAAAAATGATTATTTCTCATAATAATGCACACAATTATCATAAATGAAATGACATCCAAAATGAATGTTTGTAAATATTAATTAACTTACAAAAAGCGTCGAACAATCCGAAAGATTTACTATAAATAAAATATAAGTTTTAAAGTAGAATAAAATAGATTATTGTATAAGTAATCAAATAAAGGAATTGCGATCAGTTTGCATAATATGATCGTTTTTAAGGTTTTGTTGTCAATGAAAAAAGAAATAATACCAACCAATTCTCGTCTGAATCCTCAGACTTTCAAACAAATTATGGCAAAACTTATAAAAATGATTTATAAATAATGAAACTTTAAATAAATCTGTTCACAAAAGAATTCCCTCATAGAAAAGTACTGATAAAAAATAAAATATTGAAAAATTTGTTTTTAAGGTCGATTCAATGGAAAATTAGTTATTAGAAAATAATGTGAGCATAATATGATTTCTATCATATTAGTGTTATAAATGGCGTAATAGTTTCGATTAAATATCTGCCACCTTTTCAGTTATACTGATGGTTACATTAAAATACATTAAATCTAAACCTAAATTACATCAATTACATTAATATTGAGGTAAGTTTACAACTGTTTTGTTCGAATATTGTATAATTTGAAACTATTATTCGAAAAAGGGTGTTAACAAAGCACTTGACCTGAATTAATAATTCTGGTTCGCAAACAAAATCAATTCAATAGACCGTTCGCTAACTTAAAGCAAAATAACTTATCAGACATTCTGTTCAAAGCTTACTAAGAAAGGGCAGTGAGTGAGTTGGCATTAACTTTTAGCTCAATTTCATCACAGATTTGCAGTTATTATTATCCGTTTTAAAGTCTGACATCATATTTGATGAAATATTTTAAGACATATTTCACCGAAAAGCCAATTAAAACTCAAATCTATATCTATTATACATCATCGAAATGAGAGTCAAATAAGACATAAATACGACATAAATTTGACCGCTTTCTAGTCTGATATAATTTTCAAATTGGTGGCGGACGATGCGGATAGATTTTCTGTATATGTGGCGAATAATTAGTTATAGTGATGGCCAACGCAAATATAGCCAAAGTTACGTAAATAAAGACAGTGAATGTGAAACGCATGGCTGAGCGCTTTGTTGTCTTACGCGGATGTGATTCCATTACGCCTTCAATGGATTCCAAAGGCTTTGTCTCTTTTTCCACCTTTTGTGACGATACTGGAGTCGAAACTATGCAAATATATTGCATTTTTAGTTTAAAATATATAATTAGATCATATCCTAAAATAATAATATTGTATATAAAAAAATTCACCTCTAATAAGGTCTTCATCTTCATTACTAATCCAAGACTCATAATTCTCTCCAAACTCAATGAGGTTGCGTATGGTCTTGTCGTCCTCATAGTACAAGTCCTCAGAGCTAACATAATCGCCATTATAGTTAAGTGGCGTCTGATAATAGTCCCAATCAGTCCAATCAGAGTGAAAGCTCCAGGGACGGGTTCGGGGGGCACGAGAACGACGGCGCCTTACGTGACGCTTACGGACTGAGCGTGAAGACAAATTGGCCTGATCTGAATGTGGATGAGCCTGTATTTCAAATAATTAATGGCTTACTTAATATGCTACTAAACTTTTTTTTATCTGGTCAGACATGTTATGTTACGCTACGATTATAAAAAAAACTACACCACAAATATTCTTCAATAGTGTGTTATATAAATACTATGATCTTTAGCATAACCTGAAACGCTATTGAATAAAGAATTATTAGATAAATAGTCTTAAAGCGACTTATAAACAATCCTAATTATCATTAAACAACTAATTATGAGAAGAGGTTTTGTGTAAACTTATATTATATGCTCATTTGTTTCAAACTTATTGCTCTAAATTCTAAAATTAAATGCAGTGAAACGAGATTCAGATTTATTCTTAATATTTATATATAAGCAACTAATCTGTTATTTATTACAAAGCAAAAAAAAGCTAAATTTATATTAACTCAAACTAATACTAATAGCCTTTTTTGTGCTGATTAATCAAAGGTAACCTCAAAAACTTAGAGCGATTGCGACCCTAACTTATTCTTGCAATAGTTGTAATTTATTAATAGTTTATGTGTTTAAGAATTAGTAATTCTTATTATATACTAATAGGTTATAAATACAATGTATGAAAATAGATACCGGTAATTGACAACTCTTTTGAATATATTAAACGAATTAATAGTATTAAACAAAATTGATTATAAATTTTTTTGCAAAATAGCACCAAAATAATGCCAATAATTATAGTTTTTTACCTCAACGGCATCACTCATGTCCGCATCGCTCGAATATCCGATATCTTTCTGAATTATCTCAAGTTTTCCATTTAAATTGCAAAGCAATTCATTTCTAGTTTCGCCAACCATTGCAACGTTCGTTTGGACGCGTTTATTACGAATTCTATCGGTGTTTGAAACTATTCCCACGTTATTCTTATGTCGTTTTGATGGTAGTAAATGCTCTTCAGTGCTATTTTATCATATATATGTATAGTATAGGCTTTATTAGAAGTCATTTAAAATAATTATAAATAAACAAAATATAGAGAGGATTATCATAATATTGTTATTAATGTTGTTGACTCATTATCATAGATAAAAATAGTGTCTATCCATTCAATTCCATGTAATAATAATTAACATTAATTCTAAAGATGACATTTAGAACTATTTTACACATAAGGTATAATTAATTTACACATTTGTGGACCACATTTATAAAAAATACGGAAGAAATAACACCAAAACTGTTATTAAAGGTTGAAAAAAAGGTAATTCATTATTTGTTAATTTCATTTAAGACATTTGATTGTTTAACTGTATAATAAATAATTCATTTCTATAGAGCATTACCTAAATGTGCAATTGTTTGAAACAGTTTTAAAAACAAATCCAAACACAGACTCACATTATTTTAAAAGAAAATTAAAGCATATCTTAATATTTAGGACACGAGTGTCTATGAAATGTGAAAAGCATTTAAATTATGACTAAAAAGCTAAGTTACAAATCTTTCTTTAATGCAAAGCTATTTATGATTTACGAGTTCTGATTCATAAGTAGTATAAATTTAGACGCTTTTACTCAGTCGTTGATGTCATAAAACCAATGAATGAGCCAAAGCATGAGAAAAGCAGTGCCTCTAACGACTCAACAGTTAAAACAAGAGATGTAATGATACCGTACCTGATGTTATAATGTTGAGGACAATGCGGTCCCTCTTCTAAAATCATTAAATACTCCAATGATTTCAACCAAAGCGAATGCCAACGTCTCTCTTCTTTAGTCAAAGTGGGTTTACTTGAACTACAGGTAACACCACTACCAAAATGGTTGTCTTTAATATCATTAATGAAACGACGGCCAACGTTTTCTATTTCTGATTGAATCGCCTGAGGAATAATTTAAACAGTGCTTTACATTTATAGATTCAATAAAACTATTCAACAAATGAAAGCTATTTGTGATGAATTACTAGTAAAGACTCTCTATTGACTTCGATTTGTATGACTATTATGATCGTGTCATTTGTGGTGACATTAGCGCCACAACTAAGTAAACATTGGAAAACCATATAAAAACTCGGGTCAAACATAAAAACGTAAAGACAGACAACTTGAATGAAAAACGGGAGTGTTTTTCAAATGTCTCTTAAAATTTAAACACAGGGTGTCGACAAACAGGAAAGTCTTATTGAAGTGTCACTGAAGCCAAACTATGATTCACAACATTATGAATAATAATAAGTTAAAGATTTCTTTTATTCAACGTATTATTTGCAAACAAAAGGTAAATTCGATGTTATAAATAGTCTAATGTGGTATTTGGCGTAGCGTTCAATTCGTGTTTTTTTTTATTTTTGTCTAGGATTCAAAAATTGGAGCGAATACTGAGAAATTTAATATAATTGATCGATATTTCATAAAAAAAGATTCGACGCTTTAATTGCATAATTATATATCTCGAAGCTATCAAATTAAGTAATGAGTGACTTATACAGAGGATATACTTATAAAGTTTAGATTTCAATAAATAAACTTTTAGATATTTTTAAAAATATTGTTGAACTGCCATTTTTGGCTAATCTCGAGGTTTATGTTTAAAACACCATTTCATCCAAAACAAGAAAAAGACGGGTTTTTTTGTCTTTTTTTCTTCGCTTTTTTGTACAGAAAGGAATCGTTAAACTTTATAACTATTCTCGAGCTATAAAGATGAGGAAAATTACCACAAAAAATAACGGATCAAATCAATAGTCAGGAAGGATATAAGCTATGAAACTATCGTTTATTACACACTTAAACGGATAATTAGCCGCACTATCAATCAAAGCCAGACTCAATTCATATCCCAATTCGTGAACGCAAACAGAGTTAACTTGATATACACTAAGGAAATATTCAAATATCCGAAAACCTTTTTACTTAAATTATGCAAATTAAGTGATTAAATACAAGGAGAAAAATTACTGAAATAGTATATGCTATAGAGTAATCATTACTATAATCAACAAAATTAATTGCAGTTTTAGATTTATTTCATTAAAAGCCATATATTTAAAAGTTCGTGTATTTAATTCTTCGACCAATTAATTAGAAAAATAAAAATAAAGTAAAATTTGAAAATGTTTTCGCTTTTGTGAACAAAATCAAGATTTCGACTGTAAAACCGCATTACACGAAAAGTAATAATTTAAAACGTATTGAAAGATAAAAATGTAATTAAAAAGTCATTAACTTTATTAAATTGATAGACTTATTGATAAGGATTTCGATTAAAAACCGATAATTTAATTATTCAGATATAGTTTTCAATTAATTGAAGTTATTTTTAAAAATTCCCAAATGAAAAACAAAATGAGTTCAATAATTCTTGCATTAAAATTAATATAAGACTTTCGACTTATATTTTGACTGAAAAATTGGAACAAAACTAACATTTCATAAATCAATTATTCTGTAACTAATGAATTACATTTTTGAGTAACGCATGAGAATAATGTGCCCTAAAGTTTGTTTAAGCCGAGGCCTCACTCAGAGTGTGTGCTTTGAGCAGGTGATAGTCAAAGCCAACAAATAAGCGCCATATGCACCACATTCAACATAAATGAACCCAAAACTCGCAACAAATATTGTGCATATTGTGTTGGATAATAAAGGACTTTAAAATTCTTATATTTCTTTACAACTTCATTACAAACACAATACAAAAATATTAAATTTCACCGCAGTCACAATGGATGGAATGGGACTTAAACTTTACGCTACTGTCTGTCGACTTCCTTAAAAAATCTAAACAAACTATCGTTAGAAGAACTCTAACATATTATTAAATGTGGACTTTATATGAATGATTAGTTTTTTTCTAATGAGTACACATAAAATCATGTCATTTTGGAGTTCATGTCATGGCAATAATGTATTTAATATTTAAATTAAGTTTCGCACAACTTATTCATATTCTGCGCATTAAAGCTAATCGAAGTTTTCAATTGAACTAAAATAAAAATAATTATAATATTCGCATAAAACTCTTTAATATATTATAACATTTCAATTTAATTATAATATGTTTGCATAAACTGATAGTCAATAGAGATTATCATTTATTTATGAAATATGTTTATGGAAAAAGCACACTTTCAATAATGGAAACAAAGAAATTGCTATTTTTATATCAAATATATTTTGAGTTTTCATTTCAAAATTTCTAAAACGAGAACTAATGCCTCATTTTCTAAAAATTGCTAATGAAATGCAAAGCTTATACTACAATACACTAAGAAAAGCATAACAAAGAGTTAAGTGTCCCACAGGTTGCGTATAATAAGAATAGATGAGTTGTGTAAGAAAAGTATAACTTTGAACGCTTTTAACTTTCGCTGTTAAATAGGTTACTCCTCTGAGTTATTATACAACTATACAACTGGAAAAGTAATTTAGTCCTATTGTAAAAGTCAGACTCAAAAAGTTAACAGTGAGTATAAAAAATAATAGGAACCAATAAATTGTTGCGCACATGAAAACTGTGACCCAGTCATTCAAGTCATAGAAGTTGAGGTCACTTTCGTATGAAATTTAATCGGACTCGCATTTTATAATAAAAACCACATTATCCAAAAATACGCCAAATTGGGAACAGCCTTAAAGAGTGTGATGGGAACAAGACTTATGAAAATTTGAATGCAATGACCCACAAAAATAATAGCGAAGTTCAATTACAAAATATCTTACATTTTTTTCAAAGCATAACCCAAACAGACATCTATCAAATAAATATCTATTAAGCTTTCAGTCTTACCTCACAATAAAATATTGACCTAAATTTCTAAGTTTTACACTAAATAGCACTAAATAGTAGTAAATGATATATTGGCCGATAAATTATTTTTAGACAACTTGTAATAATATCTGCTCAGAAGTACCAAATTTCTTCTTATTTTATAAATTTTTTATACAGATTGAGAGTTCCTTTTATTATATTAAACTCATCAAAAATAATATTATTCGTGACTTGTTTTTTGCATAAGTCTGAATCAAAATAGAGGTCATTGATCCTCACTTTAGACAAACTCACAATTAATGGTCAAATTTTTTTTAATGTTAAAAAAGATTTATCTATTCTGATGAAACTGCAAATAATACAGATATTTATAATAAAATGCAAAAAAATGTTAAATAATATAGATATACTATAGTGTGGGCTCACACACAGGTAAGGCTGATGCAAGCATTATAACTAAGTGACGCATTGATAAGATAAAATATATAGTGAATGGGAATATGAGAGTAACATATACTGTACAAAATGTTGAGACACAACATCCCAGATTCCCTCTAAGAAATAAATCGTAAGGACCGGGACCAGGAAACCACTTTACTCGAGATGTAATTATAGATAAAGGCGTGTTGCAGATGAGCAGTAATTATAATAGTGCTGTTGTTCGAGCAAATGGTTCCATAAAATATAAAATATAAGGGCATAGAAGTAGTGACTAATTATTATGGGCTAACAAAACAACAACACTTTAGGGCAAAAATATAAAATATAGTATAATATAATATTATAGTTTGATAATATCCTATTGTATCCCTCATGAGAAGACTCAAAGTAATACACACCCAATTCAAGTGACCCAACCATCAAAACAACCGGAATTTTTCTCTCAAAAGATTGACAGCCATTACTTTGAATTTGCAATAAAAAACATATAAAAAGCCAATCTTATTGAGCTCGGATTGGCTCCATTGAGACAGCTTTCAAGAAAGTACAACATAGTCTTTAGGCTGCACTTAATCAAAGCCAAACACAATCGAGTACTACAAACACTACAACTCAATAATTGCATCTCAAGATAGTATAACAAAGAACTCATACAAAATGTAAATGCAAATGCAGTCCTTGAGCTATCAGTATAAGTATAAGTATAAGTCTCTAATTTATTGGTCTTTTCTGGACTTATTTTTTTAACTCAAACGTAAGATTTATTTATAATTTATTCAGTAGTTTTTCACCTGTTAAGAGTGGTGTTGAAAAGACAACAATAATCCACTCTAAATGTTAATAAAGTCGGAGAAACATTTTTTTGATGTTTAACAGGTACAGGATTACAGCTTTGACTAAACGAACAAACACTTAGATAATTATTTGAAAACTCTAAGAGAGATTGCATATGACAAATAGGATTAATGGGCGTTCAGGTTATACATCAAAAATCCTTTCTATTGCCAATTGAAAGGTCATACATATCAAAACGCCTTGAAATACAACTGCGAGATAATATGATAATATGCAGAAACAGTAATAATAACCATTATTGCAATGAATGTATGAATGCTAGCGTTAAGATTTAGCCAAAACTTATCGGTATAATCGATAACAAGGGACTGGCTTTGCACGTAATGTACGCAATAACATAATGACACTTTTCAACATTACAGTAATATATAAAATATTTTTATTACTTTTTCTGACAATAGTTATCTTTATCTTAAGAGTATATGTATTGAGATCATGAATATATCATAAAAGACCTTAAGAACTCACCGAAATGTTTTGGACGAATTACAAACAGAAATTAGTCATCAAACTGATGAAACCCTCGGTTGTTCAGATTAAACACCAATTGGTAGTGTTGGTAGTGTTCAAGTTATCAAATGAAAAGTTAGATAATGAAAAAATACAACACAAACATTGACGGCGAGTATGTGTTACGTCAGTTGTGAGATCAGGTAATACTTTATTTTGTTGAATACAACTAATAAATCAGTTCTGAGCGAAATGAAAATCATGAGAACTTGAAAGATGGTTACAATTCGATGGAATATAATTGAACACAAAATGATCAAAACTGATGGCGTCAGACAGTCGCGAATGTTTCTGAAACGGGATGGTGTGGAGACTCATGAGGAATAGTTTGCAGAAAACATAATACAGAACGAAAAATATAGGGATTGAAACATATACTGAATGGATATAATAGTACAATACAAGTGGCACGAGTGGAGTACAGGCAGCTTAATG
>JAQGCH010003300.1:0-10850 GCA_034699485.1 Nanhermannia elegantula
CTAATTGAATGCTATTTTTCTATAACGACTGAATTGCTGTGCAATTCATTCACGTTTTTTCTATCAAAACATATGATTATGAAGTCTATGAAATACTAAGAATTATAACAGACTTTATTGACTCAAAAATTAATTTTGTGTATTATTGTATTTATTATTTTAATTTTAATCTATTTGTCATTTTCTACATCAATATTATTATTGAAATGTATTTTTATTCATAATTGAATACTAATTATCAAATATTAATATAATATTAATAATAATAATAATGAAATGATTCGAAAGTAATTTAGTTTTAAACTGAAACTAAAACACGTATTATTTTTTGTTTTATAAATTATTTGTATAAATGTGTCGACCATTTCAATGTCTTTGTGACTCTTGTTTTGCATTTTATTAATTATTAGTTTTTGTTTTAATAAAAATGGTTTTGTTAGACATCATATTGAGTCACAAATTGCTGTTTTTGTCAACAAATTTAGTTATTTTGTTGTTAATTAAAATCCAATTAACAAATGGTCTTCACGTAAATGGCGTTTGGAGTCCATCAGCAGATCTCTTAAAAGTATTTTATTATTATTTGTATTAATATTAGTTTTGTTTCATTTATATGAATGTCAAATGTCTTTAAATCAAATTTATATATAATTTAAAATTAATTATAAAAAAATTGAAACTATTTTTGTGCAAATAATTTAACAAATATTTTGCTCTACTTTTGAAAGTAATTTCAGTTTTCTTTACGAATATTTTAAGATCGAAACCAGTTTTAAAGCAATTAAACAATTGATTGAATCTGTGTTTTGAGGCATTTGTTTGAATCGAAATTACTTTAAATATTGTATTGAATTAAAGTATATTTAAAGACAATATATATTAATATTAATTAAATTGAATGCAAACTACAGGTCGTCGCGAGATTTGGTGTCCAAAAGTCCGATATTCACCATAAAGACGATACTTATGGTTATGTCTTCGGAAATGTGACTCTTTTTCATCCAAATAATAACGAGAAGAAGAGATCCCTAAGAAGTGCTGCTTTAGTATTAGTGAATCGAAACCTATTTCTGCAAATTCATCGATTATATGATAAAAATGATAATAAAGTTGTAAATAATAAGACTTCAAACAACTTTTGTGAGCGAACTTTCAATATAATAGACAGCATTGCTTACGATGAGAAGTGTAATGACGGAAATCAAATGGATATCATTCGTTACGTGCCATGTCTTGAGGGAGCCCTTTGTGAAGGAGCCATTCAGACCACTCAAATCGTTCACAACTATCAGTTCACGTTCGTTATTGAGGACCAAAAAGAGCCCACGTATTCATGTTTTGCATTTATTTATTTATTTATTTACTTATTTTGTTTTAATTCAATTCAATTATAAGTCATGCGTGTAATTAAGGGTTTCATTAATTCCAATACTCACTTCATTTTTACTTTTTTTAGTTTTTTCAAATTTAAAATCATAACATTTTTTACTTCTTTTTGGATTATTTTTTTGTAAGCAATAGAAATGTTTAATTGAATACTTATGTGAGTGGAAAACACCAATTCCTGAAAGGAATTCCTTCTCTGACAAAATATATAATTAAAATGTTTACTTTACTTTCTAATTATCAGAGAGAATCAGATACTATATAACAGAGAATACTGATAGAGCTGTTGAATACTTGTACAGTTGTATAGAAACGCAAAAATTAATATCAATAACAATAAATCTGTTGCTTATAATTAGTAAAAATAATAATTTATTGCAGGTTTTGGTTCCTTTTGTTAATCGCATGTTATCGTGATTTGAAGCTATCAAACACTTCACACAACCTCTCGTGTCAATGGCGTGAGGGTTCTAATGATAATTCAGTGCTTAAATACGATGTCTGGTTAGTCAACGGCCATCCAAGCAGTGCCTCTAATAAACCATTAGATTTTGATCATCAGTTCTCTTTTGAACAACAAGTAATTCTTTAAATATTTATCAAATCAAATCATAACCAAGTTTTTCTATCTTTAATTGACTTGTTTTGCAATATTTTTTCTTCAGGATCTTCTCATATATTTACTTCTCATAATTTTCTATATAATCCTAACGTCTGCACAAATCTATGCATTTAGTTCTCAAAAAATTCGTAATTTACTCACATATTTATTTACAATATCACTATCGATGCACTGTTTGTCATACTTTTTCGTTGGCTTACATAAAATTGTATTCGCACACGACGGACAAGGCTTTGAAATATTGAATACAGTCGCAGACATTATTAGGATATTATCTCTGGTAAAGTCTTATATTATTCTTTTTCTATGAGTTGCAAAACTTTTTTAGATTATCTGTAATTAAAATTTGAGTTCTGTTAATTTTAGTGTTTACACAAATGCAGTTTATTTAAAGTGAAAGTTTTATTTTAAAGGTGTTATTGCATTATTATTACACACCAATAGGTGTGTATGAAGCGTATGATCTTATTTAAAAGTTTTTAATATTGGACTTATCTATTATTTGAAGGCTTTATTCATTCTGTTCGTATTGATAATCGCAAAGGGATGGCCCGTAACTAAACATGAAATATCGGCTAAACCATTGATATTTATCGCATGGCTTCTCTACATTATCATAGAAATTGCACTTTTTATTTGGATTAAGGTTTGTTTGAGTAACATATCAGGCATTAGTTCACTGATTGTATATGAGATTAATTTAACAATAAAAACATTGTTAACACTGTTAGCATTCGGTTAATACAATAGAAGAGATTGACGAATACCACACATTTCCCGGTTGGATAAGTTTAGGATTTCGTGTTATACTAATGATGTGGTTTCTCTATGAACTGAGGATTACAATGATGTTAGAACAGGACCACAGAAGACTTAAATTTTATCTACACTTCGGTGCTGGTATTCTGGTTTGGTTCGTTCATTTGCCACTCGTAGCTATGGTTGCACTACAAATAGAGCTCATGTGGCGCTACAAATTGATTTCAGGTTTGTTTTGTTGGTTATATTAATATTTGCATTAATTTTAATCTAAAGCATACAAATCATTTAATCCAAATTACAGGTAATAAAGTATTTATGTTTTAAACGATTTGTTAGACATATATATAAATTGAAGCCTTACTTAAGTTTACTTCAAATTTGTTTTACATTAGCGATAAATTATTTGCAATACTCGATAGCAGGGGTTCACAAATGGTTTGTCGCGAAACCTATTTTATAATATATATAATATGATAGTATTCTATAGAATGAGTGGAATCTTCTCTCAAAAACCTCTTAGAAGACGGTTCTCGACCAAAGAAGTCCGGAAACCGCTTCTGTAAAATAATACTGCGTTTTGCGTAAAGTAGTCATCGTTTTAGGGTTTAGTTCAACGATATAACTGACAAATGTTTAGTTACGAACTAAAGTTGACCAAAGTTTGATTCATAACTTTTATGAATTTGATAGGCTTTTCATCTGCTGCTGACTTCTTGGCGTATGCGATAGTGACGCACCTGATGTGGCCCACCCGACAAAATCACCACTTTTTGACCCATCAAACAGATGTTGATTACACGGAAGAGTTGGAGTATTACGACGATAGTTCCATAGCTAACAGCGAGACCTATAATTTCACAAACACCAACTTTCGTGCCAATCACTCCAATAGTATGAATGGCTATTCTTATGATAATCACTTACATTGTGATACTATAAAAGCCTGATTATAATTAAATTAAACATAAATATAAATTTATTTAAACTTTTGTCTTAGACTTAATTAAAAATAACGAATTTTTATTTCTATTTTATTAGATTTTTTTGCGATAAAGTGAATTACTATTGAAAATAAGTGCCATTTAATCACTTAATTATTTACAATTAGATTAAAAACAAATCGTAATCTCATTCATAATTTTGTTCAATTATTTGGTTGTTTTTTCTTATTTGTCTCATAGTTTTTCATACAATCACGAAATTGTGAAACTAATTGCTGACACGCTCTCCAGTCTCTGTGTTGAGCCATACAGTCCTACAGTATCACAAAATTTATTATTAACTCTTTAACTATCACTTCAGTCAGTTCTTTGGTATTTCATTAATAAAAATAAATGAGATCTCATTGTATTGAAAATAAATCAAATAAATCAATTCAAATCATTTAGTTTTTAATTCTCTTAACGTTTTAGAGAATTATTTTTCTTTTCATATTAATAATTGTTTTAAACTTGTATTCAATTTACCGGTCATTCCATTCTTTAAAAAATTATTAACAAATCCTTATTATTAAATGTGTCGATAATTTTGATTAAATTAGACTTTAATTTATTTACTGATAAATACGATGAGGTCTCACATCTTATCTTAATATTATATATATTAATAGTAATAAAAGTGATAATAAGTTAATAATTTTATGAATGCTTTACTTGTAATGCATAATGAAATTGTTGACAACCAGTTCTGTTGAGCATCACTTCAAACGGGTCTTCACTTTCATCATCTGATTCTTTTTCACGTCTATTATAATTGTGTCCAAAACTGTTTGACATCTTTTCAGTTTTAACTTTAAACCTATTTATCAATTATTTATTCAAATTTAATTAATAATTAACTTTATTGGAATTTTGCTTTTTTTTAAAGATTTGATTTACAAAAAGTATGTTTTATATTGAAATCCCTTTAAAAATAAGTTTATATAATACTGTTTTGTGATCCGAATCAATATAAACAACAAAACACTGAAAGACATGCGCTTTGCATATGTGTTGAGCTCTTATTTCTGCCATTTTTTCAATTAAAATATAAGGAAAATATTGATAAATAATATGTGTATTAAATGAATAAAAATGTTTAATAAGTAAGTAATAGTGAATATCAGTAAATATAATACAAACTAATGTTCAAAAATAATTAGATTTTCGACATAATTATGACCAAAAAATTGGCAAATTTTCAACATTTTGAACATCTGTTTACACAACTGTTACTCAAAACAATTGAATTCATTTAATTATTTATTAAGATTTACATTATTTTTATTGAAATTTATATAAAAAGCAGTGCTTTTTAGACATACAGTATATTAAAGAATAAGTGAATATTTGAATAATATTTGATTGAATTGAATCCCAAATGAACGCAACGAATGCCAGCTTTTGGAAGGACTCAAAGGAAGGACTAATGAGTGCCACAAATCATAGTTTTCCCAAATTTCCGGGAAAAGTCATGAAACAAAACAATAATAATATTAATACAAACTTTTCAAATACTAATTATGAAAACAAATATCGGACTAATAGTAGTTGTAATAATGCATCGATTATTGGCCCGAAAGCAGTCGCACCGAACACACCAACAAAGCACTCGACTCACAAACAATTCAATCAAAACCAACACAAAAGAAATAATTCGCAGAGTTTTGAAGTGTTCACCGCTTCGTGTGATGACGCCTGGGATTCGTCTATTGACGACTGTCTCAACACCAATAACACCAACACTAATGTCAATTCGCTTGAAAGTAACATATCATCGCTTCTCATCAAAGAATCCGTAATTCTTTTCCATAGTTTTCATACATTTTATGTCAATTTAAGTATAAATCACTCAAAACTTTTCTGAGCACAAAGTATAGGTTCAAAGTTTTTAAACGAAAATTTGACTTAACTTTTATGAAAATATTTGGTTTAGTTGTTTAATATTTGATTTTTATTATCTAATTATAATATGAGTGCTTTTATTACTTTATTACTTATAAATATGTATTGAATTTAAACCCTTAAAGCCTTCGACTTCGACATCAAAATCAGGAAAACCAATGACAACAAATGCAACAAATAGTGAAAAAGCAAATGAAGTTCGGGTTGAGTCGAGTTTGAGTTCAATGAGTTCGCCTGAAAGTGACCCCAAATTAGCGAAACTGAAGCGCATTGTGTTTGAGGACGAAGTGACAGATTTGAATCAATTACGATCTCTGGCTTGGGCTGGAATTCCAAACGAAGTGAGACCAATCACTTGGAAACTATTATTAGGCTTTTTGCCTGTCATCAGATCTAAAAGAGTACAAGTGATGGAAAGAAAACGAGCGGAATATCAGAATTTAGTTCAACAGTACTATTATAATAGACCAGAAAATGACGAAATATGGAGACAAATACATATAGACATCCCTCGAATGCAACCCTTAATATCCATATTTCAGCAGCAATTAGTTCAGGGAATATTTGAGCGAATTCTCTACATTTGGTCCATAAGACATCCGGCGAGTGGTTATGTCCAGGGAATGAACGATTTAGTGACGCCTTTTTTCGTCACCTATTTGTCTGAATTCATTCCCGGAAACGCTTTATCACAAGTGGAGTCGTTCGACGTCTCCTCGCTATCAGACGACACTTTGAGTGGAGTCGAAGCCGACTCTTTTTGGTCTTTCACCAAATTATTGGACTCTATTCAGGACAACTACACTTTCGCACAGCCAGGGATTCAACGTTTAGTCCATTTGTTGTCGTGTGTGATGTCTCGAGTGGATCGAGTACTTCACGAACATCTCGAGAGAAATAGTGTTCAATACTTGCAGTTTGCGTTTCGGTGGATGAATAACCTGTTGATCAGAGAAATCCCTTTGCGATGTATTGTTAGGCTTTGGGACACATATCTGGCTGAAGGAGCAGTCACTACAACAGCTCTGCCGACGTCTAACATGAAAACAGTTTCGATACAACACAAAGAATTTAGTGGTGCTGACAGCTCAACAGATGGGAACAGTTGGTCAATGGGTAGCGGAACTCCATTTTCCAGTGCTTTTCATCTGTTTGTTTGCGCCGCTTTTCTTAGATTTTGGTCTAAAAACCTGTTACAAGAAAAAGATTTTCAGGGATTGATGTTATTGTTGCAGAATTTACCCACTTTTCACTGGTCTGATAATGAAGTGAGGCTTTTGGTGGCCGACGCCTATCAGCTTAAGTATACTTTTTCACCAAATCATTTGAAAGTTTGAAAGTTTACAATTTTATTTATATTTTACAAGTTATTAATATTTGTTGTTTTAATGAAATTGTAAAATAAACTCTGATTTTAATATAAATAATTAATCAGAATCTGATATGTATTGTATATATTGTAAGACTAGGTTTGCATGAAATTCTCAATAAATGGTGATGTGATCGTGTTTTGTTCAATTAGAACAGTCTGTAAGTAATTGAGAGCTGAGCCAACTTTAGAACTGTCAGAAAAACTGACATATAATTCATATGAAATAAAATATTTTAAACAAAAGGATTATTTGGCAAAAAGTTTCGTTCAATAGTTTCTATGTTTAACTTTTTATTACTTTTGACGATTGATATATTTATTTAGATTTATAATAAAACTTGATATAAATTAATTTAATCATTCTTTCAATATATATAAAATTTTTTTAAATAACCATTAAATATATCTTAACTTTAGTCAAACCTTTTAAATACCTCATAAAATATAACTCTTGAATACATTTTTTTCACTGTTGATTAATTGTTCAATGTTTTGATTATCGCATTGCAATGATTCATGTTTTTGATATCCATTGAGCAGAATCACAGATCTATTCGCCAGAAATTTAAGTATTATTTCGTTTAAATGTAATAATTGTTCGCAATCGTGTTCCAAAATATCAAGAAAGTTATCATTTGTGAGCCAAAACTCGAGTTCAGCTGAAAACAAAGCAATAAGAAATATATTTAATAACATAAAAGTTAAGGAAATTATAAATATTTAAACAAATATATGGAATATATAAATTAATTAATTATACCTCTATTCAAGTGAAAAACTCGCAAAAATCCTAATAACTGTTTGTCAATCGGTTGCGTTTTATTATACAAATGATATACACCGGAAATGTTTAGACCAAGTTTTTTGCATAATTCATGTTTGAGCTGATATAATGAATCATTGCGACTGATTCCTAGTTTCAGAGGCACGAAGTCGTGGTTGTGCTCGCCGTACACAAACCCATTATGCACAAAGAATTCTCCGTTAGAACGCGGGCCATAATGTATATAAATCTGAAATTAAGTATTTTGTATAACTTAAAAGTTATGTAAGAAAACTTCAGTCATTTTCATTTGATTTTAGAGGTTCATGAAATTGAATCTATATTTAAGATGATTTACTTGTAGATAATGAATACCAAACAAAACCTATTAATACTGACCTGTTCTCCGCTCTTGAAGTTATCCATTGCATGACAAAAAACAGAATCAGTTTCCAGATTAAAATCAGTTGAAAACTAAACATAAGAAAGTTTATTAGAGTTTAATTTGAATAAATCCTTAAATGTCTGCTAAAAGTAAATGTTAATAAAGCAAACCTTTCCGGAGCGATGATTACACATATCCCATAAGGGAATGAGAGCAGTGATCATTGACGTGCCATCAGAGGAAGGAATGACATTCTGTCTTGTCATTACTGTTGAAACCGCCCAACTTTTGTAGCGTTTATTAATAAGAAACACAAAAATTATAAGAAATTAATTTATATGAATTACTAATGAGCCCGCATTTGACTAACAAACAAACATTATTACTGTTAGACATAAGTTTTAGTTAGTTTTTGTCACTCTTTCCGAACAGTTTACTAATATCTTTGGTGAAAATGTTAACATTAGAGAAGTTAAACCATTTACTTTTGACACAAAGTTTATTTTATTTCATTATATTTTTCAATTTAATTGTTATTGAATCGAGTGGTCAGTTAACTAAAACTCCAGTAACCAATCAATTACTATACGGACATCCATCTGCTTATAATCAACTATTAAATCAACAAATTCTACAAAATGGACATCAAAATAATGGACAAAATCCATTCTATCAAAAAAATTTGAATATTCCTCAACAAAACCAACCACTTTATGGCAACAATAATGGCAACAATAATGGCAACAATTTATGGCCACATTTGACACTTTATCAATCAAATCAACCAATGCCTCAACAAATGGATTATCGCTCTTATGAACCAAATCATCAAAAGTTACGATTACAGCAAAATTTTCAGAACTTTCAACAACCGAACAATCAAAGGTTGTTAACAATAGAGAGGAATACTTATAACCCAATGAACCTCCGAAGAAATTCAATTATTTGGAATCAGCCAGAAATCAGTGTAAGACAACCCTTAATATTAGAAAGAAAGCAATTTATTGACGCTCATCAACAAAAATTACTGAATGAGCCCAAGTCAGCGACAATAATGCATTTTCAGCAGAAACAACATTTAAAACAAATGAGAGAACCCATACCTATGCCTATTGAAGAGAAATTTTATCGACAAACACCTCACTTCGCACACATATTTATTAATCCAACGCCAATAGTAAACGCAAAAAATGATTTTGAAAATACTTCTGCAATCAATATAATCAACAGAAACAATAAAATCGATAAAAGGAATCATAACTATGAATATAACTCTAATCCTGTTCCTGAAAAGTGGAAACAGAAGGGTCCTGACAATGAAAAACATATCAATGTTAGTGAGAATTTATTCACATTTAATAATCGACAGCAATCAAGAAGTGATAGCAATCGGACTAAATATTTGTTGGCAGGCATTACAGTTGGCATTACTGTCGTTATTATATTAATTCTAATTATTGTTATTGTCATTCGGAGACACAAGACTTCGTCGCACAATACAGACACTGAAGGAAAGCGATCGTGTTCTTGGACTACAAATACAATGTCCTCACAAATGGCTAATAATAACATAAACTCTCGATGGATACCAACAGTTCGTCTGAGCGCAAGAACTCAGAGGCAAATCAATTAAATGATTCATTCATAACAACTCTATTTATTAATTATGAAAATAATGAAATGCTTACCGATATAACTCGTAAGTGAAGTACTTCTTTAATAATAGATTACTCTCAAATTGATTTGAAAAGTAAGCGTATTGTCGGGCAATACTGCGCTTCAATTTGATTACTTCTTCAAATACTTGAGTTCCCTGTAATTGAGTTATCTCTTCGTGAGTCAAATAGAGTGCTGTCCCATAAGTTGAGGGCAATGTTGACAAATAGGACTTCCAGAAAGAGTTAGTCTTACAGTACTCGTTGATCACATGCAAAGCCAACACTATGTTTGGCATCTGTTGTAGTAAAGGGTCTTCGCGTATAAACGAAGCTTCAAATTAATAATAAATCATTTATTAGTTAATTAATCAAAATATTATGTTTAGATAAATAAGTTTTTCTCTAAGTTTCGCATTAATTACGAGTAAAGCAAAAAGTTTTTAAACTTAATATAATTGAAATAACATTAAAATTTACCTAAACTTTGATCTTTGATTGCAGTTTCGCACGTAATCATCACTTTTCGCGGTATTGTAAGTATTAATTGGGAATCAATTAAATCTGAAACTGCTTTCAAACCAAACCCTTGTTTGTCATCAATTCTATCGATAACTACTTTCGACATATCTATAGAGTTCTCAAAACACCAGTTCATAAACGAATCCCAATTCTCTTCACGTTTTGGTAAAGGAATCGTTACTTCTATTTGTTTAATACATTTGTGTATTCATTAATTAAGTGAATCGTAACTAAAGTTTAATTCTTTTTAAATAAATACCTTTTTCTATAATAATTAAATTCTCAATAATACTATCGATGTCTTTGTGTTCTTCTAATAATTTATTTGATGTGTTATTTGTATAAAAAGTACATTCTATTCATCAAAACAAATATTTATTATATATTTAATCAAATTTAATAATAAAATAAATAAAAACAGAAATTATGAATACTTTTGAGCAATTCATTGATTAATATTCGTCTCGTTTTGTTGTCTCTAAAACTCAATTCTCTCATACA
>JAQGCH010003301.1:0-10845 GCA_034699485.1 Nanhermannia elegantula
GGTCACGTCTGAAAATGCGTACATAGGGGGAGGGGGTCTAAAAATTGACTTTTTTGCGTACGTACTTAATGGCGCCTTACTGTCTGTACTATTATCAGTCTCTCAGTATTACTTTGTAATTACGATACACTTATAATAAATGCAAATTTTTTGACAAAAAATAGGTTTCAGTCTTGAAAATGAGATCTAATGAATGATTTGATTAAAGAAAATGAAGAAAATATTACATATTGTTTATGAACTGCGTAATTATGAATGGGTTTGCTTTACACTGCTTTACACACGTGTGTCATAAACCAGTCGTAAAGTTACTTAACATTCATGTTGTTGTTGTTGTTGTTTATCTCTAATGTTAACAAATCATTTATTATTATTAGGGATTAAGTTAATCCATAATAGTTAATCCGATTAACCGGACTTTTAATTTCTATTTTGTTAAACCGTTTTTAATATATTTGTAATAATTGTAAAAATATTGAAGACTTCGAAAGATATCAGACCTGAAAAACTGAACTTTATATTGACGTCAATTACTCTTATTCTGAATGACAGATAAATTAGAAATTATTGAAATAATTGCGGTCTTTAATGAGATGATTGTTGGCAAACAAACTGTCCATTTGTTTGATCGCAATCACTATCAAAATGACTTAATTATCGGTAAAAATATTAAACAAATAACTGTTTCCTACAAATTGTCTCAAATTATTTGTTTTACGCAAAAACTTCATTTTTGTACTCGTTATCGACAAACGGTTTTCAATAATTTAAAATCAATTATAAAACAAAACTCAAGTAATGAAGACATCGATGACTTTGGACATAAAAACTACCAAAACCAGAATGAAAGCAATTCAACAGTAATTCGTATTTTCGTTAAATTGAAATCAATAGACGACTTAGTTATCGATAAGTTATGGTGTGTTTTGTTTGACATAACTGTCACATAAACCAAATGTTAGTTTAATTAAATTTAATATAATTTTTTAGGAATAAATGCGTTCTTAGTTTAGTAGTGATTCGTTTCCAAATAGAGGACAGTCTCGCATGGCTTTCGACATTAGGCGGCGCCTATTCATCACTCGGCGACCGAAACATACAATGCGTTCGTTTTAATTATAAATATATTAATACTTAATCATTAAATTTAGATATTTTCTGACAAAAGGCTATAAAAGCGGGACAAATATCAATATCTCAGTTACGTTTGGCTATGATTTGTGGTGACCCTAATGTGATGGCTCGGTGTGGTATTTATCTGGTGTACAGTCTTTGCCAACAGGGAAAGAAACGCCTCGCCATAAAATTGATTAAAGAGACACTTTATCCGTACATTTCTAGAATTGTTAATTGTGAGAAAATCGTAAAATCAATGTATTCGGCCGTTTGTTACAGAGTTAGGCATTTCTACAAATATTAAATAAATGAACGGTTATTCACAGCTAATATTCTAAGTTATAATTGTTTTAATGGACAATTAGCAACAGATTCCAACGTTTTTTAACTAATTTATAAATTGTGATACAATACAAATACAAAGAACAAAAGCTATTATTAACTGAACCTTAAATACCGAACCGTATTATGAAATAACGCAATAAAAAATAAATTGAAATTTAATTAATGAGTCGAATCATTATTCTCTCTAATATTCATCATTTGTGGTGTCATTAATCACTTGATTATCATCAGGACTGTCATCAGGCACTGCAAACCCCTCTTCTGTTGCGTATAAAATTTCCAAAATCTTATCGGTGACGAGATTCTTGTCATCGTTTTGATCATTGCTTTGACACAAAACCTCTATTTCACGCAATTTTCCGTAATAGAAGTCTCGCTCACGCTCTAGACTATCGACTGTTAGTTTCATTTCATTCATCTGACAATTGTTTAACATTTCGATTAGAAATACATTAAAAGCAAATCATTAATAACAAATGCCTACCCGGGCGTCCATTTCCTCTAACTTTTGCAAATCGATGGAATTCTCGGAATGATCTCCGTGTGAATTATTGTGTGTGAGCGGTGATCGTCTCACACCAGCTGCAGCTTTCTGTGGAACAACTCTAGTGGTTGGCGCAGCCCTTCCAACAGGTTTAGTGGTCGGCGCAACTGTTCTCTGCTGAGGCATTCGTGAATTCAAAGTACTACCAGAACCAGTACCTCCTGTGGATCCGGTAGCGCCGGAACCTATTATAACACCGGCTCTCGATTCCAATGCGTTATAATCACGTCCGTCATAGTTGGCATCGAAGAACTTTTTAAACCATTGAAGAAATTCAAAGTTGTCTTGAAAGCGACCCTTTACTAATCGATTTATAGAGACTTCCTGTTCAGGAGTTTAGACAATAGTTAGTTATTTATCTATTTATGGTTTAAATGAGAGAAACCTTATCACAGCCCACTTTCTTGAAGGCCGCCTGAAGTAACTTAAAGTTTTGGATGTATTCGTGCTCTAAATTGGTTCGAAATTTCACTTTCTTTAATATTATAGATCCCGGAAATAACATATCCATAAAATTACAATACGCGGCGCCTAAACATACAGTACATCTATTAAAACATTTCATAGAGAGCAATAAAATATAAATTAGAAGACTACTGACCAGAACAGAGTTCTTCGATCTTCTTATAACTGGATTGTAAACAATCGTTAACCCAATTGAGCATTTCATGTCGACTCAAATTTTCAGAAGTGGCTGAAGTCGCGTAAACGTTAACGCACTGATAGGCCTGTTGTTGTCCTAAACCGTCAGACATTACTATATCTGAAATAAAAGCAAAACTTTTCTAATACTTAATAATCAAATGTTTGACAGAACTTTAGTAGACTTTAATTTCTTAATATATTCATTACTTAAATATTTATAAACCGTATAACTATTGTATATTTAATGAGTAAAAGTGAGGTCTTATGTAAAAGAGATATTGACATAAGTCAGGGATCAACTGATTCTACAGTTTTTTCAATACTTTAGGAAATAGCAAAACAATTAGTGATAGTCATAGTCATAGTCATAGCCATAGTAGGCGTCGAAACAAGTTTTAGTAAAGTTGAGCACAGAGTATGTGTTTTGTTGATGTGATACCAACTCATCCACTCTTTGAAGCGAATGAACGCTAAAATACTTGTCAGAAATGAAATCATTGTCTCGAATATTGAGCAATAGATGAATACATTAGAGTTAAAGCAAACCATACAAATACCGGTACTCTCTATGCATATGTCTATGCCTTACCGCCCATTCTCATAGACTATCCATTTATACATATCTTTAACACTTTTAAGACATTCATATTGTCATTCATTGTCATTCATTGTCATTAAGTCTGTCATTAATTATAAACCAAATCAATGACAAACTCAACTAATGTTTTCATTTTAATTATAATTTAATTATTAATTAATCTCTGAATTATACTTACATTTAAGTTAAGTCTTTATTAAATACTAAACTTATTTAATTAAATAAATTATTATAAAAACTGACACTAAATTAAATGCTTAAAAACGTAGTAAAAGATTAATACAAATGTATTAACGAATTAATAAAACACAGTTTGCTTTTGCTTTTAAAATAAGTATTATTTTGACAAATAATGCAATCCTTATATTGAGAGCAAAAACGACTTTTGCGGAGAATTTTTTAGTTTTCTTATGAATGAGCGCTCGATCTGTTTCACATTTCACTACAAATGGCTGTTATGGTAACCAATCATATGATTTCGCGCTTTTAGTTAAAAACTTTTAAACTTAAATAAATGACTAAATTTGAAGGTAAATACTTTTTAGTGCTTTTAATTCAATTTAAATTTGTTTTAACGTAAGTACAAGACTGCGCCTATTGCTTCGCTAATTATTAACTTATAACTCTGATACCCATGGAATATAAAAAAACTTTTATAATTTTTTTAAAGACAGCATTAAAAAGTATTATTATAGCAAAGGATAGCAAGACTTTTAAGCACTTCTCAGGAATTGGAAGTATTAGTGGTCTCATCAAATACAGTGCATTAATGACTAGAGCCTCCGGAATCGGGGTTTTCCCTATTTTGTCAGCATCTCAAAATCACCGGAGAATAGATTTGAGGATACCCAATTAACCAATATACTTCAGAAAAAAGCATTTTGAAAGTCACTATTTTCCCCTATTTTCAAGTTTTAGCCCTTTATTCCCGAATTTATTGTTTTTAGGAATAAACACTAGTTTTAACCAAAACTTTCACTTAGATTTTTATAAAGAATCATAAGCTCGTCAAAAGATAAAATTTTTGGCACCAGCACTGCCAACTTTTTTTTAGTCCAAAACAGGACAGTAAAATATGAAATGGGGAACCCAAAGATACATTTCACATATTTTTCCAAGGCACAGCTTTAGATACAAAAAAGATTTTCTTAAGATGAGATAGGAAAAATTGGTTTTATTGTTGATTGTCTGGACAGCTTAAATAATGAAACTAGGGACAAAAGGATAATTTTTTTTCTAAATTCTTATTTTCTGAACCAAGCACTGGATAATATAGAAGGCGGGTCACCCTACTTGGCACATTCCAATGATATTAAATAAAGCTTTAATTTATTGAGGTGCTATCATTTCATTGAAAGTACAAGTATTTTAAAATTTCTATCATTTTGTAATTTTCAAAAATATCAATCAAAAATATCTTAAGTTCAATAATGGAACTAAAAAATTACATTTTTATCTTCCCTATTTTTATTCTTATTTTGACCATTTTATGTCCCTATACCCGCCCTGTTTTATAGTCTCTATTCCGGAGGCTGTATTAATGACACCACTAAATGAATCAAATAATAATACTCATTAAAAAATTCGACAGAAATTTATTTAATGCCAACTCATAAATGAAAGTTTGCAAATGAATTACTGATTGAGTTGATCTGTACAGTAGTCTACTGTTATTTAATATCAGTTTTCACGTAAATTTAGTTTAACATACATTTATTATCTTAGATTTAAGACTTATTAATCACTCAATTACCCGACTTATAACCTATAGATCATGTGATCTGCTATTCTTCGACAACAATATAAATTTTTCTTTTATATAAATTTAGCCAAAAGTGTATTTAAAAGTTTGTTAAATTGAATTTTAGTGTTAATGAACTGTTAGGAAAATATGACAATTTTTATTATTCCAAGTTTTCATGATCTGAACCGAATACTGGTCTCAGTTTAACCATTCGAACACTTCCAGAAGTATTAACTTTGAGTGTCAACTCATCCTTAGATGAAAGCTTTGCAATCAATTTTGCGTTGTCGTAAAGATCGTAAACGTAATAGACGGCATCCGCTGATATTTGACTGATAAGCGATGATAGCGGTCGAGACACCTAAACATAAATCAAATCTTTAACTAAATATTGTATAACTTTATTTCACTCTCAGATTAGTACTATATTGTATTTAGAAGTATTCGACAATTAATCCTAATGTTCAATATAAACTAATGAAGTACTTAAAGTGATTTATTAGCATTTGGCTTAATTGGGGCTTAATTTACATTTAATAAAAACTTAATTATAGTTTTATTATAAGAATACAAAAATAATTATACACTTTATTTAACTCGTGTTTTGGAATAAAAACTAATTTCTCAGAAAAACTTGAACTGACACTAAACCTTTCACATTGATGTCAAATGAGATAAAGTCTAATCTTCAGGTAAATTGTTCTAAACTAAAATTATTTTAAGGTTTATGAATAAACAGAGGGGTATATGAAAAAAACATCGCTAGGAAAAAATGTCGCATATCAAATTTTTTAGCAAATTCCTCAATTAGTTAACAATTATTAGTTAGGTTACGGTTTATCATTTTCGTGGGCGGTGGCGATGGCCGAAGCTATAGTTCTTGTTAAAAATGATTTTAGACAAAAAATAAATATTAAAAATGTTAATTTTATAAATTTAATATGCGATATTTTTTCCTAAAAACAAACAGAGGATTTAATATATTTTGATTTCAATGTTTCTCAAAACAATTTTAATACTCAGTTAATACTCACAATAACAGGTGTTCCCAAAGTTATTCTGTTCAGATATACGATCGCATAGCTATGTGTTCCATTCACTACAGGTGTCATAGGCTTAGCCCAAACTTCTATTCCCTTCTTATCCTATAATTTTGAAGTGAATTTATAGATTGTCGTACAGCGTTATAAAAGTAATAATTAGTGTAGGAAGTGCTGGACTTTTCTATTTTTTTATTGCATTTAATCGAACCCAGAGTTTAATATGAATCTGAACGACATCAAAAAAAGATTGATACCATGTTTCAGTTTTAATCTAATACCTTATAGATATACATAGACTGTATATAGGTATCCATAAGGTATTTGAGTAAACCTGGAATAACATGGTATCAATCTTTTTATTATAGACCATACTATTATGCCTATAATGTAACATAAATATGACAGTCCTATTAGTGCCTTTATCATCACTTTTTATAAATTTTTAGCGGAAATTCTATAATATTTTATTTATTTTAAGAAATAATTTTAAAAATTAATTTAAGTATAGTATTCAATATTAAACTGTCTGTATTCATGTAAACCCCTTTAAATCGAAGTTTTGATGTAATCTAAAGATAAGTACCGGTTAATAATATCGATTGATATAATTTTCTAACATCACATCACAACACAGAAAACACATTATTATATAATAAATGTCTGAATTTGAATTTATGGATTCTATTATTGCCTATAACTGCCTATTTAATGGGTTTTTATGTACTATTTTAGGTCCAGAACTTCCTCTTAGAAAAATTTTGAAGAGTCAATAATTAGAAATACAATACATGTACTGTACAGCAGTGGTTCTCAAACTTTTTTGGTTGCGACCCATCTTGTTTTAGATTTTTTGCTAAAATTTTAATGATTTGATTGAACATAATGTTAAACAAAATCATTTTGCCAAAAAGTTTAGGAACCACTGTTATACAGTATTTAACGTGTATTGTACTCAACTGCATAAACTTTAGTGCCTAGTATTCCGAGTTCATCTTGATTTACATCTATTATATGTTTATTCAATAAAATTTCTTTATACTCGCGTCCAATTTGTCGCAAATCATTGGACATGAGGAGAGGTGCCGACCAAATAGCCCAAAGAGCCATTTGGGCCTTACTTTGTTCAAGTGATAAACCAAAGTTACCTTTTAATACATTAGGCAAAAGTGAAAATTGAGTCCATTTTAAAAATAGAGCTCTTATCTTACCGATAATCAACATATCGGGATCATTCCAAGCACCGGGTCCTACATATTTATCAATGAAAGCATATCAAACCACAGATTACCTGTCTTAAGATCCTAATAACTAATGAAAAGCATAGGATTGGAAACTACAAGCCTAAGCCTGGCTCGAATACCTTCATTAGTAATAACAAAATTGTCCCAATTCAACTTTTGAAAAACTCTGAATTTAAATTAGAGTTTTTCCAAAGTTGAATTGAACTGAGTTTGCTATTAGGGTCTTAAAACACGGAATCAGTGGTTTGAGAATGAGTCTTATCAATTACTAAATTTAGTTATCAATTGTAGTATTTTAGTAATTCTTTTGCAATTATTTCATAAGAGAATCTGAACAAATGTTAAATTTGATAGAAAGTAACAATTGAGGCTTAGATAACATCAAATATTTCTATTGTAGTCTACAAACTCAAGTGTAATTTAGCATTTTGTGCTAATTACTTATCTTTCACACTGTCTCTTAATTGAAGTTAATTAAGTAAAGCTAATCTCTAATCAAACTAGTATTAGGAAACAACTAAAATGAATTACTGGAATGTTAAATAAGAAAAACAGCAAAAATTGTCTGTATAGTTGCAAAAAATTGTCAAAAATACATCGTTTGGGTAATTGTATAGCTTCCTGTGTTCCTAAAGAAAAATAGTGATTAGCAAACTAGGGAAAGTCCACGATGTTATGCACTCGTGCACTGACCAGTCATTAGATGCCTGACAAGCATAGCTGAAGGCAATTTTCGAAAGAGACCGCAAAATTTTAAATTTAATGATCTCATAAGGCTATCATTTACTCTAGTTTCATAAAATTTAATGTAAATTTTATTCAAATTGTTCTAATGTTTGCAAATATTTCTTTAAAATTCTCAAATTTTAAGATATTTACAATATTATGGACAGAATTTGATTTTATTTATATTTCAAATCAATTTTGTTTTGATATTAGTCTTAATATAATTTTCAATAACTAAGTTTATTGATTAGGTTATTGTCACAAAAGGTTTAACTTATTAAAGGCATTAATTAAAGTATTAGATATTCTGATTTATTTGGAGTCAGTGGCGGAGCTACTAATAGTGCAGTTGTGCACTGGCTCATCAAAACATTCTGAATACAGTAATTTACTCAGAACTTAAATTCCCAATTCTTGAGTATAATGAGGATCTGCTACAGAATCCTCAAAAGCATAAAATAAGAATTAAAATTAGGAACAAAAGTAAATTAAAATTTAGTGATTCGCCACTGTTTTTGCATTTGGTTTGTTTTCATAGCTAAAACCTTGTTACTAATTCCATGGTTACCGCTGAGGATAACAGCCTTTTGTCTGGTCTGGTATTGCATAACAAAGCCCTAAACTAATTAAAATAATATTTGTAGTGGAACTCTTATCTCATCGAATCTCTTATTTGATTAAAAATTGATTGCTATCAGAATATATTTGACTGACTCTCAGTTCACCTTTTAATACGCTTAATACAAATAGACTCAAATACAAAAAGACTAAACTTGATGTATAATTGCATAAAAATGTTCGATATAATCAAATTCAATTAAAAACACTATTAAACTGTGTATACCGTGATATTTAACCAAAACGTCTTGATATTTAGCATAAAAGTCTATAATTGAGGTAACGCTAGCCCATGAATCCTCAATATCATCGAAATTACGCCAATAATTGCAATATTTAGCAATTTTTTTATAATCAGGATTTTGACCGATTTGGTATGCGGGCCAACTACAGGCGTATACAATGGGACGATCTTAAAAAATTTAGAAAATAAGAATTATTTAAAAACTTAAAAGGACTACTGACTCGTTGAATTCAAGGCTATTTCCATTAGTGGGTACAAATTTGTCATGTTTTTAGTGTCTGCATAACAACCGTCTAATTTAAGTGAATCGACCTGCCATTCCGCGTAAGTCATAGCATCGATATCGTCAAACGAAGTCCCATTTGCATCTCTTGCACCGGGATATCCTCCACAAGTCATAGTCCCGACGTCGCCATATATTCCAAATAACAGCCCTTTAGAGTGTATGTAATCAGCTAAGGCTCGAATTCCGTGAGGAAACCTTTTTCGGTCCGCAACTAATCTATTAGTTTCCGGATCTCTCTTCTTTTCAGACCAACAGTCGTCGACATTCACAAATTTATAGCCAACATCACTATATCCGTCTGCAGCAAGTCTGTCAGCCATTGCCATATATAGCTGTTCATTAATACATTCGTCGGGATAATTGACACAATCAATATTGCAGGCGTACCTCTCCCATGACATCCAACCCATCGGTGGCGTTCGCACTAACCCATTGTCAAGCGATTTAACTTCATTAAGACATATAATTATAACTATGATTGTAATATATTTAGTTGTCATCAACTTTACTATAGAAGGCATTATTGGTCAGAAGCCAACTTCAAGTAAAATATATTAAAAGATATTCTGATGTGTTGTCACAATTCAAATTTCAAACTTTCTAAGGAGTGTTTTGAAAACTTTCTTAAATATAAACAGTTAATATTTATAGCGCTATCAAAGCCCCACTTTTCAAATATTAAACTGACTCATTGTTATCAAGGAATGAGTTCACAGTACTGTTACAGCACTTGAACCAAAGATAACTACAAATTATCATTTGATCGTTTAATTGTTTCTGAGCTTTTAATCGCGGCCTTATTTTAAGCATATTTTAAGTATATTTCGGATAGTTTTAGTTTTAGTCACGTTTAAAAAATCTTATTTTTATAAAATATTTGAGTTTTAGATTAAATTTTGAACAAATTGCTTCATTGTTTGAAAAGTTGAACGGAATAGGACCTGAACCTCTTTTAGGATTAAATGTTCAGAACAACCTTTAAGCGAAGGTCATTTTTTATAATTAAAACCATATGTCTTAATATGTCTCAGATTACCTCTAAATTATTTATATAAAAATCCCTTTAAATAGATCTAAAGATTTATTTGCAACATTCCCGAAGATAAGCATAAACTCTAAGGTCATTTGCTCTGTGCTTATCCACAGAAATACTACTACCGGTATTAATCCTTGTAATCCTTGAGTTCCAAACTTTTCAAGGATTAATCCATAAATCCTAAAACTTTTTGAGAGTTTCCCAACATTTGATAAAATATTTATGACTATGGGTTCTTTGCATTCTTCGGAGATCGATGTCTCAAATGTTAAGACTCCTCATTCCCTAAGCCCTGAAACCCTTTCATTATATTCTTGAAACTATCATAATATACTACTTGACTAAAAAGTTTATCAATTCTATAAAAAATATATGAATTATTGAACAATTATTTTCAGACTAAGGATTAATTGCTATGACGAATGATTACTAATAATCAAATGTGATATTATATGTAATCCAAGTGTTTTTACGAACACCGCTTTCGACTATTTGATGAATTAGGGGTAGTTCATATAGAATGATGCTCTTTTCACAATTTTGAGACCCCTACCCCTTCTGTATGTAAAAATTATCAAACCTTAGAATTTTCCTATGTCTGGCCCCCAACCAAATATTTCTGGCTACGGCACTGGCCGTACCTAATAAAGCTCTTTTTG
>JAQGCH010003302.1:0-10837 GCA_034699485.1 Nanhermannia elegantula
AAAAAGATTTTTAAGAAAATCCTGTTTTGCAACGTCAGTTAATTTAAAAGAGTTTCAAATATTTTGAGGCTCTTTTTCTTTTTTAGCGACTTGTTTAAAAAGTCTTTTGTCAAATTCAAACTTCTCGGTCTTCTTAATTTTTATTTTGCTGAAGTTTGTATGTTTCGGATTGATTAAATAATTATAATCACTAAACTTAACTTAATCTTAATAATTATGAACGCAAGAAAGGTATCTTATTATGCATATACGCCTTTTCACTAAATTAGATGCCAATAGTTATGCAGTCTATTAATGTTAAAGACACACATATTTTAAAAATAAATCGGAACCACTTGAGCTATGACTTGAATTTGAGATGCTTATAGATTTTCTATTGAGAGATTCTTACCTCAAATCCCTAAAGAATCGTTTAATTGTTCGATAAGCGCGAGCAAAATGCTAAAAAACGTTTAAATATGGTTAGAGGCAGTTCAACAAAAGTATCATTTTCTGCAAATATTTGTACAATTATCTTAAGCAGTGCCGTCTTAATGGGGGGCGTAGGGCCCGGGCCCCGACAAAATAGGGGCCCCACAATCACGGAATAAAAAAATACAAAGAAAAATCATAAAAGATATTTTTAAATTTTTTCATAATGAGAGAACGCATTGCAATTTGCTCCTTTGACGGTAAGATAAAAATTGTAATTGACTTTGATAGCTGTCCTGGGGAAGTACTATATAGTTTATCTTTAAATTTTGAGATAGGGGCCCCAAAAAAATCAGTGCCAGGGGCCACAAAAGATCAAAAGACGGCTCTGATCTTAAGTAATACAGTATTATAAGTAATTAAAGAAACATTCAGTTTAAATGGTTTGATAATAAATACACAGCTCTGAAACTTTATGGGCTTTATATTTAGGGATTTCGGAATCCAAAACAGAAAGTTTTGTTTTACAGAATTTTAAAGGTTATTATTACCGAACTACCAAATTCAGACTTTTTATCAGAAAATTACCGAATACAGGGGGATGTAATACCAAATAGCTTGTTATCTATAAGTAATGACAAGACAAATAAAATTCATTTGAATTCAATTTTAAGCGGATTAGCATTGGATCCCGTGGCGAGAATGGCTTCATGGTGGAATATTCCGGTACTCAGTTCCGGTGGAGCTCATGTTCAATTTTCGAATAAACAAATATTTTCAACATTAACTCGGTTTGTAGTTAAATAAAATGTTGAACATTAACTATAAGATGTTTGTAAAGTCCTTTGTTTTTGTTATAGCTTTTGCATGAAATATAGCTATAGATGCTTTCAAAATTCTCTAAATCAAATTCACTATTTCACTCACTTCTAATATTAGTCATACTAATCAGTCATTTTTAATAAGATTTCTTCATTAAAACCTATCATTTTGCAAAGTTTAAAGAAAGTTTTTAAAAATATTTTGCCAGAAATTTATTTTTGAAATTACAATTATTTATAAATTAAATAAATTATAACTCAATTATAATTATAAGTATTCTAACATATCTTAAAATTAGAGAACACATTATTTTAAGATATTTAAAAAATATGTTTTTGAAATTTGATTTAAAAATGTGTTCAATAAATTAAATACCACATTGATTAACACTTGAGCTAATATTATAAAACTGTTATCAATTAAAAAAAGAGTGCAGCAATATCAACTTTATCACAGGCAGACCTCAGACACTGCTAGCGTTGCCAACCGTCCAGTTATGACCTGGACAATTCAGTTTTCAGAATCTTTGTCCATTTTTAGAGAGTTCAGTAAACTGGACGCTTATTTATATGAATTAATATTTTTTTTATGAATATTAATAGAAAATTTTAGACATATTCTAAAATGAATGCATAAAAATGCATTTTCTTTATAATAAGTATTATAAGTTGTAATTTATAACTCACAATTTCTAATAATATATTACTTATAATTATACTAAATCTTCTTAAAGAGCTTCTTAGAAATAAACTTGATTTCAAATTCAAAACAAATAATTTAATGTTTATAAAGCTCTCGCGGAAATATATCCCTTCTTTCCCCATTTCATTTTTTTGCCCATTTTTGAAGAGAACAAAAGTTGGCAGCGCTGGAGCTGTTTTCAATACGTGATCCACATACCAGTGATGTTGTATGTGTTAGGTCAGGTTGCATCAAGTGATGCACTCAAGTTTTTGAGATAATTTCATTTACGAAAATGGTATTTAGAATTAATTATTTGTTTATTTTCACACCAAATAGAAGTGATTTTATCACTATTACGAATAATACGGTGGTTTTGATTGTATTAAAAGTAAGTTAAAATTCTTTGCTGCTTTCATATAAGCAAAGCATCAAAATGAAGTCAATTTTTAAGGTTTTTTACAATTTTTATTGAAAAATATAATATCTATTGAATTTATCATTAAGTTTACGATAGAATATATCAAAAAATAGTACGCGATCATTATTTACTCGCAAATAAGTGTCACACACAAGTCTTTTAAGGATTTAAGTGATACATTTGAAAATTTTTAATCCGGCGCTTTACTGTACAAATGAATGCAGTGACAAATTTCGATGAGTTTTTTCGAAAACTTGTTTAACTCACAAAACTCTCAAAAACAAAAGCAACATAACTCACAAAAGTTTCAATTCATTAAAAACCAGATGAATAGATATTTTACTGATTTACAGATCAAAAGATTAAAATAAGTCTTAAGATAATCTTCAAATGTAAAGTTGAATATTATTTTTTTGAACATAAGGTTATCCTTTTCATTGACAAACTTGGGCTCATTTGTAGAGCAAATATTCCAACAATTTTCTTGGAAACACGTGTCTATGATAGTACACGAAACTTCTTCATCTCCATTAATACCATTGATAAGAAGATCGATTGTCGATGCTTTGGATGCTGTCTTCGATATAGTCATTGATGTCCATGAAATAAGTCGTTCGTTAGCGAAAGTAAACCTTAAGAGCATATTATATGAATGTTCTAAAGAGTCAAGAAGTGAGTCAATCAATCAATTAAAGTGATAATCGGTTTACTATTTGACAAAAAATTGTTTTCAGTTATATTCTTATTAGCGTTTGGAGAAACAGTTCGTCAAATACTGTTATCAGCCTATGATATAGGTATGGGTGACGGAGACTATGTGTTTCTTACTGTTGAACTATTCAAACATAGCAACTCTTTTGGCAATTTTGAATGGTTTATAGCTGGAGATCAAAGGAATGAGGTATACAATGATCTCTGTTTATAAACTTAAACCTTAATACCGGTGACATTTTATCAAAAATGATAGGACGCAAAACTGATGTATGAATCGCTTATGATTATCACAGTACACGTCCCTATGAGTGAAGATTATCTACAATTCACTAAAGATGTTATTGAAAAGTCTAGAAATGAATTCAACACATCATTTAATAAAAATGACGTTAATGTAATACTTGCCGGCTTTCATGATTCAGTATTGCTTTATGGCATAGCATTGACAGAAACTCTAATGCTTAATGAAAATCCTATGGATGGGTATTCAATAACAAGACGCCTTTGGAACCGTTCTTTCACTGGTATTTTGTTCTCATTAAATCTCTGATTGAAATGCAAAAGTATCGAATCTATAACTAGTCTTATTGCAGGCTTTCTCAGCGGTGACATTTATATCGATGAAAATGGAGATAAAGAAACTGATTATACATTAAACGATTTTAGTCCTGAATCTCTGGAAATGAGAGTAATTAATTAAAATGTTTAGAACAGCCATGTCCAATTCACGTGTTCTCAACACCGTTGCTTGTTCTTTAACGCTATTTTGCTTGTTCTTATGTTCCATAAATTGACATTAAATGTTAAGTTCAACTTAACTTTAAAGTAAACGGAGCTTTAGTTGCTTATAATTAACAAATACAATAATTAATATATGAATACGGTATATAGAATACATTTTTAGATAATAACAGCTAAAATTTCTGTTTTTTCAAGGAGTAGGACGTGTGTAAATCTTAGAGGTCGATACGAGACTCTCGAGTCTCGATCGAAAAGTTTGGCTCTTGAGTCTTAACTCTCGAAAATACCGACCACTATTAACCTTTCGCCAAAACTCCCTGATACTGTTTTTAGCTTATTTCTATGCACATAAACTTTCAATAATTTTAGTAAACTAGTGTTCTCTTTTAAATTTATATTTTACTTAAATGGTTCACTTAGATGGTGAATTTATACAGAAATAGAAGATGAAAATTTTAAAATTCTTATTACTACAAGGGATAGTTCTCAAAAATGATTAGGCGCGAATAATTATGTTAAGCGTGTAATTTCTAAAGAAAATAAACGCATCAAATTTGTAAGTTACAAAAATTGATTTGAATATAGCCCAACTTCTTCAAACCTTATATAATTTTATGAAAATGTTAAATATAGCATATTTACTCTTATTTCATATTATTTGCCGAGAATGAACTTTTAAAAACGTATTTCTATGTTAAGTGTGAAAACAACGAGTTATGTCCCTTTCTATTTTCAAGATTAAATAATATTATGTTTATGTTTATACATGTTCTTTGACCCGCATTAGGTCCTGATTTGTGTTATTTTCCTAAATAATTTGGACATTGCTCATTTAGAATAAGGTTAAAATCTGTTTATAATTCTTATTATTAATTTATAGCCAATTATGTATTATTCTGGACTTTATAATAAGATAGTTTTGGCAAATTTAAGTGCTATTCATTGGCCTAATGGTAAGATTCCACCTTCTAATATACCAATTTGTGGCATAGATAGTGAAGATCCATTGTGCAAAGAAAATGGTAAGTATTGTATAAGCATAATATTCTGTTGTCAATTTAAAATTTACTCTTTTGCTCAACTATTCTTCAACTCTTTCATATTCTTCAATATGAATAAGACAAAAAAATATAGATTTCATATAAGATATGATAGAAAACTTAGTTAGGTTAGTTATTTTAACTGTAAATATGTCAAATTACTTAATTCACATAGAAATTAGTTTCAACTTATTCTAATTTCAACGAATATAACTAATAATTTTTATTTTTTGATGAACAACAAACCCGCTTTCTGTACACTATTTTTGATTCTTTAATGTTTAATCGGACTAAACATTTGCAACACTACTTATAAATAAAGATTTGATTTTTTATAGTTTTTATTTTAACTTTATATACAGTTAATAGTTCTGATTACTTAAAACGAAATGCTTTAACTTTATAGTTTGTATTATAATATTATAGAATTATATATATTATTAATAAAAAGCTTTAATTGTTATTTTTTAGAGAACTTAATTCTATATATTGAAACAATATTGATAATTATCCTCATACTGTTGTTCATAATAATTGGATTATTCTTTACTTATAGGTAACAATATATTACCAAATATTATTTCATGGCTATAACAATAGTTATATTTATAAATAACTAATATTATCTTTATTTATATTTATACTAAACGAGAGATTTTATCGACAGAAAATTACAATTGGAAGCGGAGCTGACATCAAACTGGTGGAAAGTGAAGTGGAATGAAATAACTCTAATTAATGCGAGTGAAAGATCTTTAGAAGCCAGCCGTCAGCTGCAGACGCAGTATGAAATTGAAAACACTTTCGTGAAACAAAAGGTTAAATCAAAATTGCTTACTGTTAATAATGAATCAGTTTCCAAAACAGTGAACGATTTAACATTATTAATGCCGAGAAAAGGCATGTATAAAGTAAGGCATTCTATTTATTTTAAATATAACTTTATTTAATTAATTTTATTTATCTTCTGTATCAACTATTATTGAACTTTCATTTTTTTAATATTATTAACTTTTAGGGACTCAAAGTTTCAATAAAACCACTTAATGTTCGAAACTTGGCTTTAAATAGAATTGTTTTGTTAGAACTCAAGCAATTAAGAGATTTAGCCCATGAAAATTTGATACGATTTATCGGATTCTGTCCCGAAGAGCCATTCGTTTCATTATTAACAGAATATTGTGAAAAAGGGAATTTGCGAGTAAGTCATTAAGCTTAATAAATAAATTATTTATTAAATTCTCTTCAATTGGGGCTTAAAAATGAATTAAGGGTAGATGTTATTCTGAAGTCAGACTTAATAGTGTAGTTATTCCTCAAATATATTATAATAAACATAAATAAGACAAGTATTCAATACTCTGACTTCTTGAGTAAACTTTATGGCTTTGATAGCGATCAAAATGACTCTATATTTATAGTAAGTTAGAATATGCATCAATTTTGACTTTAGACCTTCCTTTCATTTGTTAACACCTGGTTCACTAATGTCACTTAAAGTTTATATGTAAGTTACTGTATGAGAATTATTGATTATCATTAAAGAATCGATATTAGTGTTAACAAAGCAAAGAGTAGTCTAGAATAAGAACCAAATTAAATACACCAATTTTCGAAGTATTAAAAAGTCTCAACATTCATAATTACCTTATTTTACCGAATATAAAATATTTTTTTACAAAATATAAATTATTATATAAAAATTTAATTTTTATTAGTTTTAAAGAATTTAGACATAGATTCGAAAACATTATCTACAATAAAAGCTTAGAATAAACAAATTTTGGGCAATAAAGTCTCTGAGATCATAAATATTAATGGTTAAAATATACTATTAAAGGGACTTTTATTAGGCTTCATATTATTCAAAGTTGAAATGCAATGCAACAGAGTTGTAATGCATCAAAAACCTGTCAAAAAAGCAATTCAGTAATATTAATATGCATTATAGGATTTTTTGGACAATGATGGTATACGTATTGATTGGCCGTTTAGATATTCATTAATCAGTGATATAGTGGAAGGCATGAGTTTTATTCACGAGTCTTCCCTTAATTTTCACGGAAAACTGAAATCAACAAATTGTTTGATCGACAGTAGACTTGTTGTTAAACTGACTGATTTTGGTTTACGTACTATAAGAAATCAATCAACGCAAATGTCAAATGCGACTGATTATAGTTAGTGTTAGGTTTATATAATCTGTATAACTAAGGCCTCTATCTTTATGTGTTTAGTTTTTCTACAAAATGCCTAAAAAGTAAATTTTTACATTTTTAATTTGCAATGAGCTGGCAATAAGAAACAACATATTTTGTGATTTTTTTTGTAAACCTAATCAATTATTCAGAGCTCGGTAAGCTCTGAAGCTCCATGGAGTCAGCTTTAGGTAATTCTGTAAATTGAGAAAAAACTCATTGATTTTTAGACAATTTTTGTGTATTATTTTCAAAAAATTTTAGAATAATTTTTTTCTCAATTTTTTATAGATTTGTTTCCTAAAAATAATGATAGCGAAAAAACATATCTTTTTCTAAGACATTTTCTACCATAAACCTAAAATGTTTATTTAACCTATAAATTGTTGCTAACCTGTAAAATAGTTGATTTTGATGATTATAAAATCTCCCAAATGCTTATTTTTAGGCCATTTGCGTATATCTAAAACTCCAGACTTATTACATTTATAATAAAATATAATTGAATACCTTATTATATGATATGGGTTCCTCCCTATGATTTTTTTCAAGTTTCAAATTATTTATTGTATTATTTTTCGAAAATAATGCCCTCAAAATTTTTAGTGCCCAAATAATTTATGAATAAATTGTGGCAAAAAACGCATTTCTTAAAAAATTGTCTTAGAAAACAAATGAGTTTTTTGTAACCGAATATGACCTCAGATTTTGACCTGACCGATGTGAAATTAATTTTGTTAACCGAATTTGACCTATTTTTTTATTTTTCAAATGAACGAAATCGAAACACAGTAATTATACATTAACTACTAGTAAGTGCAAGTTCATAAATTGGTTAAATTAGATTTACAGTCAATATTTAATAAGATATTAAATGAGTTCAAATTCGAGTAATCAATTAATTTAAAATTTTTGTTCATTAAATTTAAATATATCAAACGTATGTAATGATGCACATAGGCCCAATGAAGCTGAGCTTAAGCCTAGATTCGCAGCCCATGAGCATGAGCTGAGCCTAGTCTCCAACCCATTGAGCCTGAGCCTAATCCTGAAAACGAGATACATTGCAATTTTTACTAAGAAATATCGTTTTTCAACAAATTTACGTTCAATTTAATGTAAAAACGAAATATAAATACAGCTAAATTAATATAATAAACAAATTACAATTATTGTGACTTTGTATGCAGGTTCAACAGGCTCAAAGGTCGGAGTCTGAGCCTAGGCTCGAACCAACTGAGCCTCAGGCTCATGAAAGCTCTCGAGCTTAGCCTTGAGTCTAGGCTCAGCTCAGGCTCAGTGTGCATCGTTAAATGTATGATAAATAAATTTTATAAAATAATTTAGAGTCACTCTTATGGACAGCACCTGAACATTTGAGGCAAAAGCATCCTGAACTTCATGGGTCTCAAAAAGGTGATGTTTACAGGTAAACAATGAATGAACTCGAAATGTTTTAACTTAATTTGAAGTTTTAACTTTATTAACATATTGACAGTTTCAGTATTGTTTTACAAGAAATTGTTACCCGAAGCGGACCTTTCGAAACAATGAGAGTCATTGGAAGTGACGGCAGTACTTCTGTTGTATCACTTGATCCACAATTTATTATTCAACAATTGAAAGCCGGTGGTTCCAACCCATACAGGCCTTATGTTGAACAACATGAATGTACGCCAGAATTAGCAGAATTACTGATACAATGTTGGGATGAAGTGTCAGCAAATAGACCCTCATTTTCAACTATTAAACAGCAATTGAAAAAGATAGCAAAGTTTGTGCCATAAACTTACACAAAATTAAATGTTTAACTCAAATGTAAAATTAAAATTTCATTTAGAGATATAGGGAGCGGAAACTTTTTAGAAAACTTACTCTTAAGAATGGAAAAATACTCTGAAGATCTCGAAATATTAGTCGAACAAAAAACTTCAGCATTTTTTGAAGAAAAGCGCAAATGTGAAGAATTACTTTATGAAGTTCTACCAAAGTATCGATGCTTTTAAAAAAACTTTTTAAAAATTTATATATCAATAAACTATAATGAAATTGTATTTATTTATAAACATAAATATATGACTTATCAATATTCGAACAGATCAGTTGCCGATCAATTAAAAACTGGTCATCACGTGAAACCTGAATCCTTTTCTTGTGTGACAATATTTTTCAGTGATATCGTTCACTTCACACAATTGTCTGCAGAAAGTACTCCAATAGAAATCGTTGACTTTCTCAATGATTTGTACACATTATTTGATTCTATAATCAGTAATTATGATGTTTATAAAGTGGAAACTGTTGGAGACGCTTATATGGTATGAAATGAAACAGATATTTATTGTAATCATTATGAATATAATAATTATTACAAAAATAGGTGGTCAGTGGTTTACCCATTCGTAATGGTAATGAACACGCGCGTCAAATCGCACGCATGTCATTGGAATTGCTCGAAGGCATTGAGCGATTCGTTATTAAACATTTACCCGACAGAAAAGTGCAGTTAAGAATCGGTATACATTCTGGTCCGTGCGCTGCCGGCGTCATTGGTCTCAAAATGCCTCGATATTGCCTTTTTGGCGATACTGTAAACACTGCTTCAAGAATGGAATCTCATGGAGAGGGTTAACAATTGCTAACTTTTGAAGCCATAAAAAATTAATAATCATTTTTCTCTAATAGCAAATAAAATACATACAAGTACTCAAACAAAGATAATTCTCGATAAATTCGGTACTTTTAAAATTAGGCTTAGAGGAGATATAGAGTTGAAGGCAAGAAAATTTGTTTTAAATTATTGTTTAACTCATATATTATAAATTAATTCAAAATTATTAGTATTCTTTCATTATAATTAATATAAATTCAATTCAAATCTTTGCACTTGACTGTACTGTGCATTATTTCAATATTAGGGAAAAGGAATAGTTCGCACCTACTTTTTGGAAAATGAAATTGACAAAGGACTTAAAGGAGTTGATGGTTCTATTGAGACATTGAATTTAAATTAAATATTAATAAAATATTATAATAGTTAACAGATTCCAAGTTGTATAATAATTATTATCACTGGCGTAACTACCTATGGGGCTAAGGGGGCTATAGCCCCTCCAGAGATTTTCGGGAATTTCAGTGTAGGTCAGCAGTAATTTTAAAAATTGACATATTTAGGATTTTTTCTATATATAGCCCCCAAACAAAAATTTCAAGTTACGCCACTCATTATTGTTGAGTTTAATTTATTTGTAACTTATATTATATTATATAATATTAGCAAAAAATCATAATATTATCAAATTATAAGCCGTTAATCAGAGGAAACAATTAATGTTAACTATTGAATAGTAGTTTAGATTTAAAATTGACAATAATTGTTATATAAAATGATTATTATTAAACTGTTAACAATCACTTTAATTTAAGTAAAGCATAAAAAAGGAAAGCTTTTGCAATGTTTATTGAGAAGTACTATAATGTAAACCCCTGTTGTCAGATGTATCAGTCCATTCATTCGGGACATAAGGAATTCAGGGATTCAGGACTCACACATATATTAGACAAATATTTAAAAAGATCATATCGTATAAGTATTGGTATTGTAGTAAATCTGGAACGTTGGCTAAATCAAAATGAATGGAAAGCTTACTTTATAGAGAGTCATAATTATACCCCTAATAACTTTATGTCATGTATTTTCTTATAATTACAGTACTATTATTATTAAAAGTAACGGACAATATACAGACAATATACACTTAACCGTAAGGCTTATTGCATTAACTGACTGTACAAAAAAGTTTTTTATC
>JAQGCH010003303.1:0-10837 GCA_034699485.1 Nanhermannia elegantula
ATAAAAAAAATTTTCTTCATTTTTTTAATTTAAAATTTTTTGTAATTTTGGTTAAAAACATTTTTTAACGCCTGGGACCCCCCCCCCCCCCCCCCCCCCTTGTAAGGTCAAAGTCATGAGATGCGCTTCAATTGAAAGTTCTGAATTAGACTTTTGTGGAAATATAAACAAATTCGGAATCAATTTAAAAAATAAAGAATTTTTTAATTGTCTAGAACTCTATTTTCAAATATCAACAATCAACTAATTGTTTCCCTTAATCGTATATTTAACTTACATCTAAATTATAAAATATAGTTTGAAAATAATGATTACTAAACAAAACTTATGGTAAGGTATTCTATCTTTTTCAAAATCTAAGTCAAAAGCTTTAAAAGTACTTAATTTCTTATTATATGCATTAATGTCTTCTTTAGGTTAGGATACGATATCTTTATTAATAATTATATTGGATTTCATTTATATGTTTATTGAAATTATAATACTTATAATTAATATGATATGTAATGTAATGGTTTAGAGAAAGTGTGAGAATCTTTAGAGAATATGATAGTTTTAAAGAGAAGGTTAAATATAATTTCGTAAAAGCTTTTACATTAGGATTATTTGGGGATTCGGGTGTTGATCTTGCATAAGAGCAGACGTGTTTAAGCAAAAGTTAAGTTTGTTGTTATAAATACTTTAATTATAGAAATAATTGTATTAATGTTTTAAATTACTGAAATAGTTGTAAAATTTTATGTTTGTAATGCTTTGTCTTTTTTATTAAATGTTAATGTTTTTTATATAAATTGCTTCAAATTTATTTTTATACAATAATAAGAACTTTTAAACGATATAAAACTTAAACCTAACAGAATTTTTAGCTATAATTTAGAATAAGCTTTGGCAGCGATTCTTAAGTGGGCTCTGATAGTGGTCTGGAGTATAGCTGTTCCAAGTCGAACCGAACCGATCCGCAGATTTATCCGCGGATATCCGCGGTTCGGTTCGGTTCGTAACCTCGCGGATCGCGGATATCCGCAAAGAACCGCATGTCTTCAAATGTTATTTGAAACTCTTATATTAACAGTATTAAAGCTATATATCTTATATATTAACTATATAAGAATATGTCTCATACCTGGACAAGGCAGAGGGTTGCCTAGGGGTTGAACACCCCCAATGACACTCTAAAAAAGAGACAAATTTTGAAAAAAATTTGAGCGAAAATTTTTTGGCGGAAAAACGATTTTTCACAAAATATTGCCAATAAAACCGATGAGTTTTTACACCCTTTAGTGTGGTGTAATTAAAAATAGAATTTGATTGCTAAAATTATATTATTTTTTGCTCTTAGATTACTTTAAAACCATATTGTAGTTTCAATAAATGTTCAATAGATTGATTCAATTATTTAGATTTAATTTAAATTTGCGGTTAACCGCGTATATCCTCGGTTCGGTTCTGAAAGAAATAGCAGGTTCGCGGATCAATTCGTCTTTTTTCTTGCTAGAAACAGCTTTAGTTTGGAGTTGTAGACCAGGAAATCATCTTATACGACGGACTGCGCCGTAACACTTGTAGTTCCTTATATTTTTGATAATCACTTGACTTTTATTTGATAACAGGCTGGCATTTTCGTCTATTAATTGACATTTTAAATGTAATGAGTGAAATGTTTAAAAATTCTGAACCACAATAATTTCTTTAATTTGAACGAATGTCAGGCTTTTATTTTTTATTAATTTGTATGATAATAAACCCGCTCTTAAAACCAAAATTTTGCTCATATGTTAAACATGTCTTTTCAATTTAAATTCTGTAATAGGATTTAATTATTAAATTATTATGATTTGTTTTTACAGATTTAATATCTAAACCATTTTTATTATAATTAAAATAAAAATAATGTTCTATTTTAGGCTTTTTGTTTGCATATCAAATATGCAGTGCTTATCGTTGTGACAAATATATAAACTTCTTTGCTTATTAAATATTAATCTTTTCCATTGTTTTGATACACATTCGTAACGAAGTTTTTCGATGAATGACAAGTAATTTAATATTACTTCACATAAATCATCGCCAAATCTATCAAATGAATCAAAATTATAGCCATAAGTTGTTTTATCTTTTCTATAACTGATTGGATTCATATGTTTTGTTATTTCACTCATTTTTAATTATATCGAATTTTACCAAATTTTCAACTTTTCATTACAACAATTCTCAACTTTAAAAGCAATGCTTAAAGAGATTAATAAATAAAAACTTTTGTTCAGCTATTTTTGTCAAATGAAATTCAATTTGATGTCCGGTTTATTAATAGCTGACCAATAGTTTTATTTAACACATGATTAACGCCAAACACACACCTGTTTAAAGTAATTTCAGAGCATATATTGTGGTTTTGAATTAGTATTTCTTGAGGACATTTATAATGAGATTATCATTTGGTTTATTACTTCAGTTTTTAAACTTTCCAAAATCCAAAGCAATGCAGTTTCTGATAATTTGAGTGAATATAGCTTCAGTAAATCTATTTTTACCGGTTTAATAGAGTTTATAACCGATATATAGTTAAAACCAACTTATGTTAAATAGTTGGCAGTGAAGAACACTTTAAACTTGCTTTAGTTTATAGTTAAGGTATTGTCCGGTCTAAACAGTTACATCAAATAGAGGCTAAACTGTATCTAAATATTATCTATTAATATAAATTTTATTTACCATATGCTATGTCTGTGTGTTCTTTAATATAATTTACATAGTATTTGATTAAATATAAACTTCGAGGTTTTCGACCGTTTCTACAGTTAATTCATTTTCAATAGAGTTTTTAAAATTTATTTATTTTAAAAAATCAATTCACTACTTAAATGCATTAAGAATTGATGTCTATGTTTCAAAATTTGAATAGAAATTAATTTTAACATTGCTTAACATTACTATATTTATAATTGAATTACAGTCTTTGCTTTGATTCGAGATAAACATATTTGAAAGCAAATCCTTAAAAAATGGTTATAAACCTTCTAAACTGGAGACCCTTTTCATAAAGAGTTAAATCCTTTACAAATATCGATTGTCGCCAATAAGACTATAAATTGACCTCAGGATAGAGAACTTCTTTCACTTTCTAATACTCTAATTCTAATACTTTGACACGTTTGACACTATAGTGAGAAAACAAACAATAAAAGGGTTTCGAGAAGAGCACATATCTAAAAAGGGACCACTGTTAAAATGGTTTATAATCATTTTTTAAGGATTTGCTTTCATTTATTGATTAATGACATATGTCTTCACTAATGAACAAAATAAGCTAATTAACCTCGAGTCTGAGCCTAGGCTCGAAATACTTGGAGCCAGAGCCTAATTTTGAGCCTAGTATTACATACAGTATTATTAATCTAAATATCATATGAAATATAATGTGACTAACTTTGGATTAATTTGATAAAAAGCTTAGTTTTAAACAGATTTTCTCTGGAAAAGCTTGTTATTCGGGATATTTCTGGCAAAAGTAATTTTGTATTAAATATATATAAATTCTATAAACTTTGAAAGTACAACAACTCATGATTTGATAGCCTAGTGTGAAATTTTGTGAGAATTTTTGAGGCTCAACAGCCTGAGCCTATTTTGACCATTAGTTTTCACAAATATCCCACCCTATAAGACTGTCTCTTCGCATATATCATACACGCGACAAAAATTAAAGTCAAAATAGCAGCCAAACCGAACACCACTATCAAAACAATACCCCAAACAGGAAAATGGCATTTTGAAGAACCATATGGATAGTCCCCACATATACCATATCCGTGTTCTTGATTTTGCTTTTGGAAGAACTGTTTGGCTCTATTGTAAGTGACCCGATCACATTTGTCTTTAATCGATTCTAAAACGCAGTCACTTATGTCCCATGATATACAACAACCAGCACGCTCTCTATTATCAACTGAGTCCCAGTCTGAGATACTTTCTCGGGTACAACTTATTTTGTCTGTCTCTATCTTGCTTTCACACAACGAGTCTATCATGAAATTCAAGTCTAAACCTTTCAGTTTATTGTTGTTTTCACATACAGTTATTCGCAAGTTATCGAAAACAATACAAAAATATATAATCAAAGTCTTTTTAAATGCACTTTTATTGTTGTTGATGATCATGTTTAGAGATTAACTTGGATTCAAAAATTGATACTTCATTTTAACACAGATACAAATTTTTATATTTAAACATTTTAGTATTTGATTTATTTATTATTTTTTAATGCATTGTGTTTTTTAAATTATTAATTAATCATTTCTTCATTAAATTGTTTAAGTATTTACTTTCTAACAGATATCACCCAAAGTCGGCCATTGATTTTAAACTTAACATAATATAAGTGAAAGTCTGTAATTGTTATCATTTTCTACTGCTTCTATGCAACATAATTTACAAAAATGATTCATAAATTTTTGTTGCCATAGAAAAGAATATTTTAATCTGTTGTTCTAGTTATACAACTCTTTTAATAAGCTCTAAGAGATAATAACTTAACCAAATATTTCTATTAAGAAAACGTCATAATACACATCTTCACTGTGTTAAAGCCTTGTCTTCGCACTTACCTGACCTAATGAACTATTGAAAACTGTAGTGGTGTATGGCATGCACTGTATGGTGTCTTACATTTAATCTTTTAAACTAAAAATTAATATATACAGTATAGGACAGTATATTATACACAAATCAAATTCTTTGTACTTTGTCTTGGAATATAAATACCTTACTGTGAAATCTGTAGGCAGACAAATGTAATAAAGAAATTCTGTGTGACTTTTATGAAAATGGGGAAAATTTGAAGATTAAAGTATAAATAGCGTTTACTTCAAAGCAATAAAAATTTTCAGTAATAAAATCTGCAATAAACTGCATTCAATCGAATTTAGATACCATTGCAAAGGTTTGTGTTTCAAAGTTTCTCAGAAATATTGAAATCATTTTTATAGATTAAAACTAGGATTTGTAGACAAAAAAATTTTGCTTATCGTACAATTATCTCAAAGTTTGTCCTCAGCATAGTCGTAAAACAATTAAATTATTTAATTTGAAAAAAAATTTCAATTCTATCACATTTTAACAGATGAACTAAAATAATGAAAATATTTAATCCTATGAAATATTACTAAATATTAAATATTTTTGATTACCATAATATAATATTCGGTTAAATAGTTTCAAAGTTTATTTTCTGTTATATTTTTATATTTATGAGAATTAAAGAATTTATTTGAGGGCAATGTTCAAAGAATAAGGAAATAAATTAATATATCATTAAATCGAGACATATCTCGGAAATATTTCTGAATTTTTAACGTCAGCCGACAATACGCAATAGAAATATTTGTGACGAAAAATAAGCTAAATTCCGAATTAAACTATAATAAAAGAAATACTTGAAGAATATCCTATTATTAGACAAAATCCTTGTTCACAACTTAATAACTATAAGTCGCGTAGTTTAGTATTAAGACTGAAAACTAGTTTCAGTTTAATTTCTAAAATAGTAATTGATTTCTCCAAATAATAAAAATGAATTTATTAGTTCATTAAACTTATTACATAACTATCAGAGAGCAAAATGAGAATCATTAATCATGGGATACGCCTCTATGTAAGAAATTATTATTATAATAGGTAATATATCTAATCTCCGAGGTATTAAAGTGCACCCACTCGTGAGAGGTAATCGTTTATGATGTAATAGCTATGCACTGAAAGAAAACTAATTAAAGATCAGTTAATCATATCTTCCGAGGAAAGAGTACAGTAGTTAAACGCAAAGCGATGAGAAATCAAAAATACTGCGACTCAATGCTATTTAACAGCTTTAAATTTGAGTTTATTTTTAACATAATACTTATTATTATGTTTTATGCCTTCATTACAGTCATTAATGCCAAGCAATTGACTGAAAATCAAAATTCAAAGCTTAAAGAAATAGCGATTGATTTTGGTTTTGGGTCGCCTGTTGTCGACTGCTTGGCGACGATTAGTGAAGATAGTGTTAATTGTGTTCAGAAGATTAGTGAAAAGTGGCATAAGTTGAAGTCTGATAATAATCGTATGAAAGTCTGCTGTCAGAAATGGGACGAATATGACTGTGTCATAGAAGCTGCTGTTGATAAGTGCAGGTACGATGGATTTCATGCCGTTTATGAGTCTCAACAGTTGATTAAGCAATTGATGGAAGCAGAAGCTTGTGATGGATTCAAATATGGATCATTGGATTGTCTCGACTCTAATCCTAATAATAATGGGAAGATTGGATTAATTATGATGAGCAATAATTTCTATATTTTTCTAATAATTCTACTCTTATTTGCTTTTCTATTTTGGCTTCGCTGAAAATAATCGAATATTCTTCTGGATTATGCATTTATCGGTTTTGGCATTTTTTTAAATCAATTAAAATGTGGACTTTTTTAAACTAAAATACCGTTTTCCCAAATTATTTTAATCGAATAATTATTTTACAAAATTTTGAATCAAACTTCCAATTTATTAATACTTCTATTGTCAGAATTAAATCTAAATTATTTTCATGTAGTATATACAGAATCTGTAGAATTCGGGGGGTAATAAAGTTATGAAATTATTTTGTTCCAGAAATTCTTTATCACAATCAAGCTGTGAAAGTGAACTCTTTTTAATTTCTCCAATTCTAACATAACATCAAAGGAATTTCAATGAAATCAAGTGATTCTCCAATTATAAAGAAATATTCAATTGTTGATATCATCTTATTGTCTAATTTACTTTAAACGACAAACTTATAGAAGAATTTAAATGGAAATTCCAAATATGGGAAAACTATTCAAACAAATCAATAAAAGATTATTAGATTTATTTGCAAATTAAATTGGCAAAACTTTTATTTGTGTGCTGAAAGTCTATATGGGAAAGAAAACAGTTGAAAAGTATAAGTTTTTCAATAAGTTTTTACTTTTAGATAAGGTATCGACTTATTCAAAGTTAAACTCAATGTCTTTAAATTTTTTAATAATGTATTTTGACTAAAATTTCTATTATCAGTAATATGAATAGGATTTATTATTAATAGATAGTGAAATTATTTTTCCGTTTTTATTTGAGCTTATTGTACAGTAAAACACGGAATCCCGTTCGGCTATAAAATTAAGCTAAATCCCATTCGATATAACGAACAAAAATTTTACCCGTTGATGGCTCGTTATATCGAGCTTTTACTGTATTACGTCCCAAATAAGTCCAATTTTGAATTATTCAGGAAAAAATATTTCCAATTGCTCTATTTTAAGCAAAAAAAGTCCACAATTTTATACGTAATATATTTTAATGTATTTATTTAAAACATGAAATATATTGATTTATACAATGAAATGTTTATACAATATTTATATACATTTAGTTAAATTCGAAATATTTAATAAATATTTTATGTTTATTAACCTCTAAAATAATGATTTATAAAGCCCGTCAATAAGTCCTTTTTAAGTGATTTGTATGCATACAAAAGTTGAGCTCTAATAAGCATATATTTATTATATACCGTAATATACTATTTTGATAGCTCTAAATTTGAAATATAATTACAAAATAATATTTATATAAGTTTGAAATATTTGTAAGTAAATAAAAGTGCTGTTAAAATTGAATTCAATATCTGGTATAATTAGTATGATGGTGACCATCAGTCTTTCTTTTACGATAAAAGTGTACACCGATTATAACAGTAGCAGAAAAGACAAAGAATAAGCCGACAACAATGAGACCAGTTGCCCAACCAGGAAGACCAGGTGGAGTGTGACTGCATCTTTCAGGCATAATCGGAAAGTTGTCACCGCAAACAGTACTGTTGAGTGACATTTCAATGTTTTCACACGTTTCTGTCACATTGTGATTGACGCAGTCATTACTTTTGACAAATTCTTTACAGCACAGTGATAGTCGATAATTTTGGCAACAATTTTCAGCTGCAATACCAGAACTTTTATCACCTGAAATCTTACACTTTATCTCAAATTCTTTTTGACATTCTTCCGATTGGGTTATTCTCAAAATATATAAAAATGTAAGACTTTTCAGAAAAAATAAATTCATTCTTATAAAGGGTTTAAATTTTAAAAATAAAAATAAAGTTCTTTACAATGTGAATGAAGTAATAGGCACAAGTGTGACAAAACACCCCCTTTTTATACTCCAGAGGAAACTACGCATATATAATATTTACCAGTAAAAGGAAAATGTTATCATTTATATGATAACTATTTTTTGGCACAAAATTAGATAAAATATCTTCTATTGTGAGTCAATTTTTGATAAAATAAATGAGAATAAAGTTTAAATGTAAAAAATTTAAAATTACAATATTATTGTTGCTATTCTTAAGAGTTTCGATTATATTAATCACACAAATAGTGAAAAATTTAATTTTCGGTGATTTGTATACAAAAGTATTGAAAATAGAGACTCTGAATAATGATTAATTAATTTGAACGGCTCTTAACTGTTGATACTTTAATTCTGTATTAGAGTCACAGAACTTTTTAATCCTCAAATACACCAAGAGATTTGTTGATCGATTAAACTTTGAGACAGGCATAAAAAGCAATTGAGAGCTAACTATCAATAAATTATATCAATAGTTTTCAATTGATTCTATTCGTAAATTTATTAACAAATATTTGCAATAAATCCTTTTAATGATATTTGACAGCAAACAATAGTTTTCGATAAAATTGCTGAACGAAGGTATCGATAATATTCAATAATTATTGAATAAATGAACAAATTCTCAATAAAGATGTACGAGTACTATAACCTGATTCCAATTGTTTCTCAGTCCTTGCATTTTGAAGTTTTCTGTTGCAAACTCTGGTATTTTAACGATTTGTCGGCTTATACTCAAAAGAACACCTTATCTGTTGCAAAGAAGTATCATTGATCTGTTGTAGAGTGATTTTAAAAGTGGTTATTTTGAGCAGTGATGGCCAACGCAGTGATGATAATTTTTTGAATAAATATAAAGTGGTCTTAAACTCTATGATAAAACTACTAAAGCGAAAATTGAATCTAAAGTAAATTCAATTTTTTATAATGTTTGTCTATATTAGAAATAAAGTGAAAATCTATTCCAATCATTGGATGTAAATATAGTTTAGTTTTGAAAATGATTTTATTAGATCTAAAAAATTTCAAATGATTTAAAATGAATTAAAGTATATTTACATATGAGACGTGTGCTTATAAACGATTCTAATGAATAACAATTATTTTTTTCTTATAACACATCAAAATATAAAAATTGAGTAAAATTTGATTCTAAGATATAACTAAACAGGACTTTATAACAATTAAAAACTTTATGAAGAACTATAGTCTTTAGAACTAGATTTACTCGAAGTGTCGCCAATATATCTACTGAGAGGAGTACTGCCTAATGCTGAAGAACCAGAAGATTTAGTGGAACCAATGGCTTTAGTGGCTTCGCTAGAACTTAGAATACTAACACTGCCACCAGATATTGCTCCACCACTCACAACACCAGTGTTGTAACCACCAGTGCTAATGGCTCCGCCAGTGTTAACGGCTCCGCCACTGCCAAAATTGAAGCCTATATTACCAAAACCAGAAGTTCTTCCTTCACCTCTTGAGACAATCGTCTGGATCTCCTCCTGCACTGGTTTTACCTCTTGAATAACACGTCTGAATGGGGTAATGACTTCACGAACTTCTTGTATAATAGGTTTTGTGACCTCATGTATCAAATGGTGCGGTTCATCTTCAGATGAGGTTTGCTGTACTTCTCCGGGTTCTGATCCCTGATGGGTCTGAAATACATTCAGATTACTTGAAGCTGACTTGAAATGTATGGTCAGTGGCAGAACATTCGCATCGACCTCTACTATTTGTGGTTGAATTGGTGTTTGAGGGACACTAACAGTTTGGATCTCAACAGTATGTGTCGACTGTACAGCTGCTGGTATGGGGACTCCGAGTGTGCCACTGCCTAATGAATTGCCTCCGAAGTTGATAACTCCTCCGCCATATGTAGCACCTCCAGCACTACCTGAACCTCCATAACCACCTCCGCCCGCATTACAGGCAACGGCAAGAAGTGATACTATTATTGACTTTACAAAAAAATAAATAAATAAAAAATATCTTTTACTTTACTGAATATCTAGAATGTCGATTAGATCTCTACAGTAATTAAATTCTAACCGCAGGAAAAATGATATATAAGATAATCGATTATAAAGAACTTTAAACGACACCCTATACAGTAGTTTCGTTTTATAGCTTAAAGATTTAGACAAACTATTCAAACAAATTGGAAAATAATGTAATATAAATAGTAAAATGGTTAGAAAACATCTTGATACATTACTTTTAGCATGGTGATACAAAATAGAGTTTTGCTTTGGTTATTAAATTACTGAACGAACTGTTTTGAAATACTGGAGCTTATATACTGCAAAACCATTTTCAACATCTCTTTATAGGTTTTCAAAATCGTGATAATGCTTCTCACCTCAAATGAATTAATTAATGATTTGAATACTAAAAATAATAGAAAATAAAAGTTTTTTTTGTTTTCCACGAAAAGGAAGAGTGGTCTTTATAAATAACATCAGATGATATATTTTTATAAAAGCCAATAATAAAAATGTTTATATTTAGAAAACTTTCATCGAAGAACCGAATAAATTATTAATCCAATTATTATAAATATGTTTTCATGACTATAAATCTGTGCAAAAAGCATCACAATTCTCAATAAGCATATCGAGAAACTGGTTTATATCTAATTCAAAGC
>JAQGCH010003304.1:0-10836 GCA_034699485.1 Nanhermannia elegantula
CTTTGATTAAAATAAAGTATTTTTATTTATTATTTTGAGAATTAGAAAAATTTGTAATTTTGAGTGCTTTCTAAATAAACATTTTAAAAATTTGATAACACGATAGTTGAGGTGGATATTAATGCTGTAAATGAATTGATATTTTTCATAATAAATTCCTGAGTTTCAGATTAAAGAAAATTTTCAAAAATTTTGTTAAGTTTAAGCATTGATTACAAAAATGCGTAAAAATAATGTAATTTTATGTGAAATTACATTTCACTCAATTAAGAAAAAATAATTATCTAATACTTCGTTGAAATAATTTTATGGAATTGAAGGAAATACAAAAAAACTTACGAGAGATTGCAATAATATCGAAAAGGATTTTTTTATGCAAGTAAAACAACTATTGCTTTGAATGCATACAATAGTGGTTACAGTGGTTCGCAGTATAACAGATTAATGCAAATGAAAACCCACACTTACCCAGAAAAGCACAAAAAATAACTCAAACGCAGTGCTCAATGAACTTAACCAACAATAGAAAATTACTAAGAAATGCAAATTTATTCAGATATTGCATAGAAAAGAAGCGCAATTATTACAATCTGATGAAGAGCTGCTGAACAAAAGAAAATGTGTTTGAAATGGCAGTTAATGTGTTACGCGTTTGGCATTAATGGATAAAGTTATTGGTTTAATCAGTAGAAGAAAATATTTTTGCATTTGTAATGCATGTCAAACAGTAATAAAAGCAAAATGATTAGCAAATGTACAGATAATAAGATATACCACAAATCATTTTCTAATTTTATGTCATAACAGTTATATTCATATTTTTATTCTTAAACCACTCTTATAACCACTTTTCACGCTATCTCAAGAGTTATTGAATTGTTTTTCATGAATTTTTTTTCAATAAAGTTCAGAAACTGTTATTCAGTTTATCTGAGTGTAAGACTAACAACAGGTATGATTTAATATGCATTTTATTTATTATTGAATTGTTTCAAAACAAGGTTAGTATGACTTAAATGATAACATCATTCACCTCTTCGTCTAAGTATTTGTTATGGATTTAATAGAGAGAAAGACAGACAAATAAATCATTAGATGAAAAAAAAGTTTTGCACTTAAGTTAATGAGAAATACACTGAAAAGTTCGAGTTCGTGTATATCATCATCTGTTTTGAGATGTTATCCCGAAAATTATATTTTTAAAATTAAAATTCATTTGTTAGAAAATCTCACAAATGGATAAAATTAATATTTAAATGATTTCCATTCGTCGTAAATGAACTTCTTTTATATATATATTTTAATTTCCATGAATAACAACTTCAACATTGAATACCACAATCGACTTAATGAATAAAAGCAAACTTAAATTAAATGAAGACCTCGTAAATCATAGAAAATTTTCCCATGAATTAGAGATACTATGAAACCAAAATTTAATTGAAAGATAATGAATATTCACATAAGAAACGCTTTAATATTTTTCATATATATCGTGATATGAAATAATCAATGAGATAAGCAAATGGAGAAAGAAAAAAATTGAAAAAGAACTGATAGATTACAAAAATATAATGAAAGATCTTGTAAAAGAAGATTTCCTTACGGAGAGATAATTGTGTGTTAACCTAATTAACAAAAGATATTTTTTCTATTGAAAAATATCCTAAATTTTAAGAAAGCTGTAAAAATTGCTTATTTGATAACAATGAACAAAAATAATAATCGTGTCAATGATTCAGTTTTGTCGGCAACTATAAGAGAAAATAGCTTTCAAATACGCCCTAATTATGCTTTTGATAGACGATTGTCTTATAATCATATCAACAATTGAAATGCATATAAAAAAGAGTTTTGAAAAGAAGTTTTCGCTAATCAGCGAAAAACAATGACATAAAAACGTCTATTTTTTAAGCTGTCAGTCGTTGATCTTCATCAATGCTATTCATTCAGAAGTGGCATTCGGAACAGAACTCGTGCGAAAATAGAAATCAAATCATTTTTTGATTTCTTTTCAATACCATTCCGTGCCTTTCAATAATAGTTCGATAACATAAGTCAACAATTGATTTGAAAGATGAAAAGTCCTAAAGAACTTCTTAACATAAAAAGTGAAGTAGTTTTAGAATTATTTGACTAGAATTTTATGTATTTGGTGCAGAAATAGTACTAATTTACAAGACTATAGCGTATTATTGAATCAATTTTATAAAATGACTTAAAAAATGTAAACCTTTGTAAGGAAACTGATATTTGTTCGATTTTTGTTAATTATGTGCTTAAAATTATTATCTGTGAGTTAATTGGGACACATTTTTTTTGAAGACATAATTACTTAAAAAGCAACTTTAAAAGTGAAATCTTCGAAATGATTTATTGATAAAATTCTTATAAAACCCTTTAATGAAATGATTAATCAATCAAACATTTTACTTATCAAGGAACTGGTTCTCATAATTGAAAATAATGATAGTCGGCTCAAATTTTGATTTTAATAAGCGTTTGCGCTTTTATTCGTCTTCTTATTAATTTGAAAGCAGCGAAAATTATATTAAGCAATAGAACAAAACATTATACAAAGCCTTAAAGCAATTACTTTATACGGAGTCAGAAAATTGTTTCCCTCTATTCGTTAATAAGAGAAATAGAGAGAGAAAGAGAAAGTATATCAAAGCTTGATATCACTTAATTGTGTAGGATTTGTACTGATTCTGACTTTTTCGCCTTCAGCTACAATCAGTTCAATGCTTGACTGAACTGTGGGTTTAAGAAGAGGAAAGTGAAAGCGTTTCACATTTCACTTCACTTTCATAACTCTCACGACTTCATAAACTTTCATTGAAACAAACTTTTCGAGACTTGAATTATTGAGAAAATACTACTTTTTCTTCACTTAAGAATAGAGAAATATTTACACTTTTTTTTGATAGCAATACGACACTAATAGTCATGAGAATAATCACAAAAAAAACTTTAGAACCCGAATGATTGGTAGAAATGACATAAATTGAAATCTAATCGTAAAATATTTATTTGTTTTAAAAGATGATTCAGTGCTGAGATTTTGAAATAAATAAATGGTTTCTCAATATGAAACTTGATATTAAAAGCCTTTTCATTTTAAAGAGTTATATCGCCCACAAAGTTATTTTGTACAGAAAATCACTCCCTTTATTAGATATTCAACGACTGTATAATACAGGGTTTAATACAATGAATATTTTGTGACTCGTTATAAGATAAGCCAATTTAGATAAAGTAAATGGAATGGAATTGAGTGAACCGAAAAATAATAATAATATAAACAGAGAAGTGTGATGTGGAGTCGATAGCATTGAACAAAAAAAAGGTTAGCTTTCAAATGATTTACTGGATTAAAAAGGAGCGGAGATTCAACTCAGCGATGAAACAGAATGAATAAATAAACTGGTCATTGACTTGACTCGACTGGGTGTCAAAATGTGTATCTCTCTTATAGTTTTGATGGTCAGTGAATGGTAACTGATTCCAGATCATGATAATAATGAATATATTAAACGCAGTTTCTATTTGAATAATGACTGACTCGATATATGATCGGAATATCTAGTGATAGAAGTTTATTACACTTGACCTCAGCAGGACTTTAGGTATTAATAAATGATAACCTTTTCGAGTATTTTATTGCTATAAATGAGGAACAGATAACAGGAAATATACCGGTAATAGAATAACAATAAATAAAGTATTTATGATGGAAATTGAACGTAAGGACAAATAATAGGCTAAGCTTGATATGAATTAACTGTTAAAATGAAATAACAATTGGATGTTAACTATAATGAAAGCATTACATCAACATTTCATGTATACTGAGTTCAGATCTTTAAGCCTAACGAGAAATAGGGCTCTCTTTCCACTTGTGAGAGGCGGATACTATTGATTATCATTTAATATCTTAATTATAATTATTTATTTGATAAATACCTGCAATATCTTCGCAATCATTCTTTTAGGTAATACATTAATCATTGGCTTTAATCTCGAGAGAAAGTATGCCTTAGTTTTCTCCCTTTTGAACTCATTCATTGGATTGAAGATCGTATTAAATAAATAGCACTGAGGTTTCGATTTCTGAAATATAAAGATTTCAAATGAGTATTACTTTTGAGTTCAATCATTAGCTTTTGTGTATTAGAAATGATTGGATTCTTTGCGGATTGAATTGAATGCAATTATTTCTCAAGAAATTAATTTAATTAATGAAAAGAATTTTTTTATTGATCAAAATGATGTGAACTTACATTAGATAAACATTCTGAAGATGAATAACAAAAAATTTATTCCATTTTATTCACGAATCTGTAAAATGAAAAATGAATTTTAGATTAAAGATTAAAATTTTTTATTAAAATATATTATTACTGAATATATATTTTAAAATTTCTTTTATCTGTTATAAAATAATTTCTAAAAAACTAATTTTATATTCAAATGAAAGCAAACTTAAGATAAAGCAAAAGATATGATACTTAACAAACTTTCAGAAGTGAAAAAAGTTTAACACTATTTATGTTAAGTAAGAAAAAGTTTTTACTTTCGTCTGAATAGTTTGCGAAACCTTTTGTGTGTTAGTCCGCTCTTTAAAATGAAAGATAACAGAAACAAATATAACACAAAGAAATGTGAACTATGGCTTAGTTTTTTTGAATGAATGCTTATGAAAAATGTATAATAAAGAGTATGTATGTGAATAACTTTGAAGCCTTTTTAAGGAAGCGTAAGAAGCAATTAAATAACTTCTGAACCATAGCTTCCGTTTCGTTATTGCGATTTCAAGTACAAGCTGTGGACGAGTTCTTAATTATCTTAATTCATAATATAAACTTCTTATTTAACTCAATATAAATATACATTCCTTCAGATTATTTATTGAATTATAACCGCATTCTTAATATTAAGTTAAACAACAAAAATGTTAGAAATGCGATAATATATGTAAAATAGACTTTTTGTTTAAGAATGCTTTCGGGTATAGTTTGCATAAAATTTTTATGTACAGTAAAGTACGACTTCAGGTGTAATAACACATTTACTGGTAATAGAAATGATAATATTTTTAAACATTAAATTAATTTAATAAGAAATAAAACACTAGCAGTAAAAAAATTTTAATTAATAGTTATAATTCTTCACAACTTATCACTTAAAGCGATTTCATCTCAAAGGCATTGATTCTCAACACACAGATAACCTGTTTTTTCTGACCATATAATCAATTATTATTAAAATATTTTATATTATTAAAGAAATAAATTTCTAAAAATTCTTTTACAAGCAATCAATGATTTGGAGCAGAAATTAATGCTATAAATCATCTGAAGCTTTGAATTTTAAGACGTATAAAAAGATCGCTTATTAAACACGAATACTCTTTGAATCATATTAAACATTTATGAAATTTTGCACAATTTTTTAAACTCCTTTTTGTTTTAATTTATAATTTATATCAACATTTTATTCATAATTAATAATCAAATTTTGCTTTGCATTAAGTATTTTTTTGAATTAATTGTTTTATTTACATATACAGAAGTTTCAAATGATTAAAAATTAATTTAAATTCGAGATATTCTCAAAATTTTTGCTTAAAGGGCATTAAAACTGACAATAGTTGTGAAACTTTGGCTTCAGGTAAGTGAAGAGGTAAGTAAATAATAGATAGAACGCAATAGTAGTTTAAAGTTTTGATTTGTTTGTATAAAATTTAATTTATTTTCAACACAATTATCTGACAAAAATTTGGCTCAAAAAAATGTTTCCAGGAGAGAAACCTTAAGGCTGTGACGCATGGCAACGACCATATAATTTAATTATACTATATTTCCTCTATTTTTTTGAAGTGAAGATGAATATGAGTTTCGTGTACTGTTAGCGTGTCTGAGAAGTGCCATAACATCAAGAGTCAAATTGAATGCTAATAAGTTTCGTTTGAATCATAGCTGTTATTGAAAATTATATCATATTTGTAAAAAAAAACTAAACCAATAATTGGATTATTAAAGAATTTGGATTTTATGGAAAAAAATATTTTGAATGCAAACCAAATCTAATTTTAAGTTCATTCAGACGAGATATGACGCGAATAAGGATGAAAATTAACATTTTTTACTAATTATACAAATGAAGAAAAGTAATGCGATTACAAGACTTATATGCCATCAGAGCATAAACAGACAAAATTAACATACAGTTTGAAAAAATAAAACAAAATTCCAATTATTCTCTAAAGCTTTATGAACTGATTTCAATTCTATATATTAAGTGATGGGCTATTTGTCTGTGAATTTTAGAAAATTCTCAGAGTATTTATTCATTAATTAAAAAGAAGATTTCATGCGAATGTAATAAACAGTTTGTACAGTATCGAGAAAGAGAAAAACTAATTATAGTTGAGTTAGAGCTTGAGTTGTATAATATTATAACTTAGAATCATTAGAAATGTGCGAAAACGAAATTAAAATTACTTTAAACTGAAAATAAGATTCGTTTGAAAGATATGTAAGAGTTTACAATAGTTTAGCAAATATTTACTTAATTTTGAAGTACTATATGATATATAAGTCTTTTAAAGCGGAATGTCTTATAAGTTGAATGCCATTGAATTGTTTATTTTAATAAAATACCTGTGCTTTGCAATAAAGTGTTATTTGAAGAGCTGCGCAAAGACTTATTCAACAGATAGTAATTTGAGAAATGGTTAGATTCTGTATAATTTAAACTTTTGCAGAATAGATGCCAAACAAAATAAATTCACTGCAATTAACTTAAATACAAGATAAAGTACAGCTATTTTTCAGTGAAAAGATAAACGAATACTTTCAAAAGCTCGTAATATATATAATACTAATTTATTTTTATAATACAAGAGCTTCTGCAAGTTTTCGTATGAATGCATTTAAATGTTATTGACTTCAAGTTTCTGTTTTTCCAGATATTTGTTATGAGAACAAAACCTAATCTCAAAAACATATTCTGTGCTCAGACAAAAGGTTTGTTGGATTAATAGAAATGAGTTAAAAAACAACAATAATGTTAACATTTTTTGTTGCAAACGATCATAAAAGTAAAAGAGAAAACAATTAAACAATTATTTAAATTTAAAATTTGTTATAACTTCATGTTATTTTGGTTGCAAAATAACTAATTGCTGGTCGTTATGCATAACGATTAATCATTTGCTAGTTTGCAGACATATTTTCAAAGCAATCATAAACGCTGTTTAAAATGCTTTCATCTTATTTTGATTTAAAAAACGATATCAAAAATGATTTTCTAATTCAATGGAAAACGTGATACCTTTCAACAGAACCGAACTATTATAAGCTTACTGTGAAATACATTAAGTTTAAAAAAGTCTCTATTTCTAAGTTATCGTAAAATTAATATCAAATATCGTTAAAAAAACTATCGAAAAACTTATGAAAACGCCAAAAAAGGTGTCTAAAAAATAGCTGATAAATAAATTTTAAATTAATTGATAAATAGTATGATATATTTTATAACTAAATTGAAAAATTATTGAGTTTTAAAAAATTAAAAAACAAAAAAAATATAAATAAGGGAAACCTTAATCTAAATTATGACGAATTTATTTTTTATGATATATGAATTGCACATTAAAACAGTCTTATCTCACTATTTAAAGAATTTAAAAATTTACCGTAGGAGTGATGATAAGTGCCCATAATTTAGGAACATTAGTCATTTCACAATATAAGTGCAGTATAAATGTATTTAAAAATCAATTTAATCTTCTTATAAGGTTTCATAAAGGGAGACAGCGCTCAAATAAGTTTCGTTATACAAACTTTTTCTACTAATTTTCAAGAATCAAAACTATCCGAAGATCTAATGATATCTTTAATAGACTAAAAATAATATTGAGCTCATTTAACATTTAAAAAACCTCTTCTCTCATTTTGAAAAATTAAGATATAGTGTTACTTAAAAAGTGAATAACTTATATGTCTTAAAAAAGTATTGATTATAAGTTAACAAAATCTAATAATACTGTTTCCGTTCGGTAAAAATGCAAATTAAACAATAAAATAGAGAAATACAGTATTTTCTATTTAAATAATAGGTGAGAATAAATACACTGATTATTGAAAAAGGACTAAATGGGCGAAAATGAATGAATTGTTGGTTATTTTTGTAAATTGGGTTACTATGCTATTTAATATTTACATGTTTGGGAAGCTTTTCATATAATTATATTTAACACAATTATGATTTTATTTATTATAAATTATTTTTACACAAAAACATTCATTCAGAAAAATTTCTAAAACAAATAATATTTAGGCACAGGAAAAAAGTGTTTCGAAGAATTAATATTCGAAGAATAGCAGTGTAACCGACTTTTTAAGGCTTAACATAAGCTCATAAAAAATGAGCTTTTCTTAAGTCTAAAGCAAAACATCTTATATGAAAAGATAAAAGCGAAATACAATTAAAGGGTGTGTTTGTGAACACATTTTTCGTATAATTTAAACTTATATTCTGGTGAAATGTCGTAAGTTTTGAATAAATATTTATTATGATTTTGAGCACAACATTAGTAGCTATAAAATGAGAAATTAAGGTTCGGCTAAACTTATTTCTGAAGAAAGTATGCACTTATGGAAAGGTGGGAACAATTTATGGTATATAACATTGCTATTCGTAACCCATTTTGATGTGTTTTAAAAGGATTTACCTGTTCTTCAAAATCATGTCGGCGTCAGAAGTGGTGATAATATAGATAATTATGTTTTTCACTGCCAAACAGTCTCTACTCCTTTGTTACTAAAAGGCTTCGAGAGTTGACTCCAGGATTTCGTCTCTTTATATACAGCTATTGTGTTGTTTTATACCTGAAAATGAGAAAAACAATAAACTTTAGGAAATAGATTCAGGAAAAAACAATTTTTCATCCGACTATTTCAGCGATAATTATAGTAATTTATCTTTATTGTTATTATAGGGGTTTTCTATTGTATTTTTTTATAGCTTCCTATTTGCAAATGATGAACAATAGTCGACTGTGAACATTATTTTTGATATAATTGTATGAAATTTATTTCAAATTAATAAGAAATTCGTTAGAGTCTAGTTGACTGCTATATCAAAAAAGTAATAAACTATAATTATAGGCAATATTTTCATTGATTACACAAATCTTATTAAATTTTTAAGAATCATTTCCTGTCTCTTATTAAAGTGAATTTAAAATAAATAGTTTTTATCTGAATCACAGACAACTTAATAGATCAGAGAGTGAGAAAAAAGAGATCTGAGAGTCAGAAAAAAGAACCGATAGACTTATGTTATTATAAAGGGGCGTAAAACAGCGGATTAGAAAGCATGAACTGTACAAATATTTGACAAGAAAATCAGTTGTCAACTACTTTGCTTTCAATAAAACGGACACTTCTGATGGTACGCAAGGAATTTACTACAGCGTAAAGAAAATGTCATTTACACACCAGAGCGTAATCTATATGAAGGATATTTTTTAGCTCCAGATATATCTGAATAAATGAATCGCCAATTGTTTCAGAGCAGTGGCGAAGCAAAAACGTTTCTCAGTTTTGAATTACGAGAATTACTTTATTTAGAGATAAGATTTCACCGCATTCTTAAAAAAGTGAAAATAGACTTCAAGTGGTAAAGATTTAGGGAAACTTTCTTTCTATGTTATGATGGAATGCTTTGGCTATGAAAAGGGCGATCACTTAAAAAAGAGACTTAAAGCTTATTGAAACCATTCCGGACCCGTTCCGGTGTAATGCACTTGCAGTCAGTCATTCAAAGCGAAAATATGAGATTATGGTTCACTTTAATAGTTGAAATATTTTCGTGAGAATGACTTTTTTAAATAAAAAAACTTATTTAGTCTCAAATAATTGTGAAATTTTATAATATATGGGAATGAATGGGAAAGAAATCCGACTCCACAAGTGCTTAGGGAAAAGATTTTTCAAGTTGTAATTCGATAATAGCCTGAAATGATTTTTTATATCGATTGATATATAACTGAAAGTTCAAGAATAATAAATGATTGCAATTCATTACTGTTAGAAAGATATTAAAGTATCTGTTAATTAAGACATTAAGAGAAATAGAGGAAAGTTGAACTTGAAGTTAAAAAAACCAGACTTTGATAAGTCATGACATCAATAATTATATAATAAATAATAATTTAACACTTTGAAGACTAGATCTAACTTTAGATTCAAGTATAAGCATTACTGGGCTGTATTTATGTTTCATTTTTGTATTGGATTTATTTTGAACGAAAAAATATTTTTATCATCAATTTCGAGATAAATATTATTATAACTACATATGTCTTAAAGTCTATATTTTTTTAACAAATCGATATTCATTTGATATGCAATCGTGTCGATAAAGTTTTTTTACCAGTTATACTGACTTTCTGTTTGACATTTGAAAGGTTTTATAAACCTTAAGAACTAGAGCTTTAAAAAATACAACCTTTTTATCAAAGTTAGCGCTGACAGTTAGACCCTAATAAGAAATTATTTGAATAAATTATATAATATCTTCTCAGTTGACTGAACTTCACTTATACCCTATTTCAATATTTAATCAGAAAGAACCAAATCAATTTATTTATAATGTTCGACACAGTTATGTCGAGGTAGACTTCAATTGATGGCTCAATTCAATCAATTGAGACTATTTTTGTCTTATATAAGATCTTTCATTACATTATACTCTCTCTGTCTGTCTGTCTCTCTCTCTCTCTCTCTCTTTCTGTCTCTCTCTCTCTCTGCTCTCTTTCTGTCT
>JAQGCH010003305.1:0-10835 GCA_034699485.1 Nanhermannia elegantula
GTAAGATTTTTGGTTTACTGATCAGAGCTCTGGCAATAGCTATGCGCTGTTTTTGATCGCCAGACATTTGTGCTCCGCGATCGCCAACATATGTATCATACTTTTGCGGTAATTTACTTATGAATTCATGTGCATTGGCCTCAAACGCAGCCATTTCTATGTGTTTTTGTTCAATTGTTTTCCTATTTAAACCCAAAGCTATATTTTCTCTTATAGTTGTATCAAAAAGTACCGGTTCCTGACCCACAACGCCTATCTGTTTTCTAATCCACCCGATATTTAATTCCCTGATATCTTTTCCATCAATTAATATATTTCCAGACAATGGATCATAAAATCTTTGAATAAGTTGAATAATAGTAGACTTTCCACAACCTGAAGGCCCCACCAGTGCCACAGTTTCACCTGATTTTATCTTTAAATTAAATCCGCTGAGAATTTTCACTTCTGAACGCATCGGATAACTGAAGTGAACGCCTCTGAACTCTATGTTTGCTTCAAAGTCTTTAATTTTATCTCCACTTTGAGAAGAACTGTCTATAACTGGCTTTCGCTCAATGATATTGAAAACTGTGGCCGCAGTTCCTCTGGCTATTTGTATGGCCTCAAAGTGAGGACTGGCATCACATATATTCCAACCACAACATTGCAAATTCCAAAAAACAATTACAACTGAGCCAAGAGTATAGTGATTTGATTTATCTTCACTTGAATTTAATATTTTTTTCATCCCATACCAGATCGCAAGAGCAAACCCAACATAAATACAGGCCCACAAAATACCGTTTCCTAAACCTGTGAAAAAGTTTCTTTTAATCCCACACTTCATCGCAGGAATTAATTGTTTTTCATATCTTTCAACTTCTTTTTCTTCTCCGCCAAATGCATAAACAGTTCTAATTGAAGAAATGACTTCTTCAGCGACTATTTCTGCGGATGCATTTGCATCTATTTCCTGAACTGCAAGTTTTGCCTGAATCTAAATTAATTGAATTTTAATAAATTTTTTAATTAGAAAATCTAATAATTTTTACAATAAAATTAAAACTGTGTAACAATTGTAAGTGTAAACTGTGTGTAATAAGATTAAAGTCACTGTCAGGTTTAAATTGGGCCTAATTATTATTTTTTACATTAGATAATAATGTATTACGTGATATTGCCTTTTAATTTGCATTCAATTTATAACACTAAATAACTCCTCGCTAACAATGCTATGATCTATTTTTAATTTTCTCAATTAGATTATGAAAACATAATTTAATATAATAATAAATAAAATTAATATAAATATTGAAACCTTAAATATGATTCGATTAGCAACGGCTAAAATTGGCGCAAGAGATACAATTACAAGTGATAACTCCCAGCCATAGATAAATGCAAATACAGTACAAATAACTGTCTCTGACACACAATATATCGCAAGACCTAATTTCTCACTTATACCGTCCTGATATCGCTTTAAATCACTATTTTTGATAAAATATATTTTCTTATTTGCATTAATATTATTAAATTATAACATATATTCACTAACGCTGTGATTCTTGACGTTAAATCTCCTGATGATTTGGAGTCATGCCATGCAATCTCTTGCTTAAGAATTGATTCAAAGTATTTGATTCTAATCTTATGAATTTGATTAATAGCCGCGATTGGAAAGCATATCATTATAAGATAGTTACAGATAAACAGTATTCCAGAAATAATAAATGTCATTCCGCTATATATATAAATCTCACGTAAAAACTCTTCAGAAGATAAATTGTCTGTTATATTAAATTTGTTTCCATTTTCATATTTGACCACAACATCAACAATATAACCAAACGATATGAAAAGTATGGGCCACCCGAAGGCGGTCATTATTGCTGCGAGTGTTCCAATTCCAATATAGGATATATCGCTAAATTTAGCGTATCTTAGCTTAAGATTTAGATATAATAAATTATTATTAAAGATATGTTTTTAAGTTACATCGCAAATGTGCTCAGTTTTCATACAAATGATTTAGGCTTAAAATTGCATGCTTAACAAAAGTTTGCCACCTCCTTTTGGGCTTTGGCTCCAGTAATGTTATCGACTTCTTCAAATTAGTAATATTGTTACGACTTTTAAAACAGGGGGTGACCTATTTGTTATATATAATTAGCGTTGTAAAATTTATTGAATTTTTTCAAAGATAATAAATTTATTAAAAATTCAATAAATTCAATAAATTTATTCAATAATGGCATACATTAAGAATCAGTTATTATAAAAAAATTATTACATTCTAGCCTTTAACGTTATATTGACTATAATTAAGCTCTAAAATTTCAGGAATGAAACAACATTTATTCAATAATCCAGTATTATATTCTATTGATAGCAATTTTTAAAACTTATACATTAGGTGAGCGACTTTGATTCTTAAGGTGAATCTCTACATAAACGACTTTTTGTTAATTTTATGCAATAATGTCATATTAATGAAACAAAAAATTAAATTTTTTAAGAGACAATAAAGTTATAATAAATTTATTAAAAATTTATTGACAAAATGAAACAAATACTTCAATTGAAATATTGAATTTATTAAGAGCCAATAAATTTATTATAAATTTATTGAATTTTAGGGACTATATTCACGCTATATATAATAACCTAAAAATGTGATAGAGTTAAGCTGTCGGACTTATGATCAATGGGTAGTGGGTTCGAACCCCGACTTCGAAGCTGACTTTTCTGGGATTCCTGGCCATGTGGATCCATTGATCTCGAGCAATCCGACGGTGCCCTGCACAAGCTGTCAGTACAAACCCATGTTTTATGGGTAAAGACACAACTGAAAATGTGACATATAATATGTAAATTTAATTTACTTTTTGTAAATTTTTATCTATATTTATGTAAAAAATTCTATTTATTGTTGTAAAGAATATATTATAATATTTTGTCCCCAAACAGGTCACCCCTGTTTAAAAAAATCGCAACAATATTACGAATGTGGAGAAGTCGACAACATTGCTGCTTGACTTCCCCTTATTTATTAATAAATAAGCGGGAGTCAAAGCCAAAACACCAGAGGGGAAACTTTTTGTTGAGAAAAGCAAACGTATCGCATATTTGATTAAAGTATTTTAATTTTGTTTAATAAGGGTATGTTTGCCAATAAAGATATATCTACTTTTTTAAGACTATCCACTTTATAATCCTGTCGGCGAACAGGATAGAGCAGTGGTTCCCAAACTTTTTTACTCGCGACCCATTTTTAGATACAAAAATATTTCGCGACCAAAAAATTAATTGACAAATAAAATTAAATTGACATAACTTTTATTTAATCTAAAGAATAAGCTTGTTTTAGATATATTAAGAATTATCTTAGATAAAGATAATCGTATGTCATTTTCTATTTGAAGTTTTGTTCTGTATTTGGATTTTAATTAAGTATTCTTTATAAAAGCTGTTTCACACAAAAACCCGATGGGAATGGAAGTAAATAGATTTTTTGCCAATTGAGTCAATTCTATATATTGAGAATTAATATGCACCTAAAATTTTTATAATTTTTAAATTGTTGTATCTAACCTATATATATATTCACTGCTATAAACTTCAATCACTGTTATAATTATTATAATAATAGATTCGATTGTATTTTTTAGCCTTTTCTTCACCTAATATTGTTCCGCACATTTCCATTGTTGCGAACATTATTAATTGTTCCCCAATTACATGCGGTTTCATAGTTTTAACTGTTAATAATGACACGACATAATATGCTTTTAAGAATTTATCTACGGGTGCCAGGTTTGGTCAGTTACAAAAACGGAGAAAATTTTGTACCAAAGATGGAACAGGGTATATATTATTGAATTTTTAATATTTTTTATAAAACCAAAGGGGGAGACTAGGTGGTGTATTATTCAAAAATTGCTAGAAAAACGGAGACTCCGCTCTAAAAATGGAGATCTGGCCACCGTATATTTATCAGCTTAATATCACCCTAAATTTTCATGTTTATTTTGAAATTCCGATTGAAATTTAAAGACCTAAATACCAAAACTAAAGAGTCTGATCACGAAACAAAATCTCAAATTTGAAGCAATTGAGCTTTAAAAAAATGTGCTGTCATCAAAACTCTGTCTTTCCGAGACAGTATTTTCGCAAAATTCGTTTTCTCTCCAGATAGTGGCAAATTTTTTGACTTAAATTATTTTTTTGTGAAGTCATACTTAGCTTTTGTTCATTTTTAATATTATTTTAATTTTAACATTCAATAAAAGTTATTAATAAATTATGTGTTTATATGGTTTTCTACAAAATTAGGGTTCGGTTTTATAGCATACATACTGTAGCATTGAGTATTGTATTATAAAAAGTATACTTTACTTTTTGTTCGCGACCCATTTTATTGACAGTTCTCAAATTTTCTGCGACCCATCAAAAAACGCTACGCGACCCAAAAAAGGGTCGCGACTCATAGTTTGGGAACCGCTGGGATAGAGGACTAAAATAGTGGATTGAAAAGAATTCACTTTTAATGCAGGATTGTAATTCGCAAAACAGGCTATAGTTGAAAGCTCGTGCATTTTAGACCTTAAGAGTTGGGCCTTTAGAGATATATTTTCTATCCCATACAATTTCAGTTTTATGGGCGAACACAAATGTGGATTATTTTTATATCCAGTTTTGAAACAATCAGTCCAGTGCTTATTGGCGAACATACCCTAAGACGTCTCTCAAACTATATATGCTGTAATTATCATTTTATGTAAGCTTCTTATGTAGATTATATTTTTTTAAAAATAATTGATAAAGTAAAATCTTATATTTTAAAAAAAAATTTGAAATAAATCCTCATTGAAGGTCTGGAACTTGTGCATACATAATCTCAACATACTAAGGTCATACAGTATTTATCTAATTTTATGTTAACTATGATATTTTGCATTAAGATGAATTAATTCCACTTCAACTTCTCAACATCAAAAATTTGTCATTCAGTAAATCTATTACAGAGTATTAATAAGTTAATTATTAAAAACTTACTAATTGAAAGAAAGAAACAGGTGGAAGAGTTGGCTTCACATTATTTTGAGAAATATCAGAATCCATACTATATGCGAAAATGATATACAAGTAGATATTTCAAATTTAAAGAAATTGAGTATAAAAATTTCTCATATTTTATACAAAGACATAAGTTATAATTATTGAGTAAAGTCTATTTTAAACACTAAAAATAAAATCATTTAAAAACATTGAAAGGTCTGTTTTATAAAATTTTTCTCAAACACATAAATACAAGAGATAAGATTATTAGATTGTTAGTTCACTTTGTAAAAACAATGTTTATCATTTTAGACTTGAGTTAAAGATTAATTATAGTTAAATTAGCTGACTTCATTATATTTAATCCAACAAATTTAAATGAAGGCTTTCACATTTCAAGCAAAACTCATGTATATCAATAGTTTTTTTAATTACCGTATTTGTCTATCCTTTAAAGCAAAAAATTTAGTGATAATTAAGGATTTTCTCCATTTAAAACTAAATATGTATAAAATTAAATTGTTTGCGATCATTTTAAATTTTTGAATTAAAATCAAATTAAATAGTTTATAATAGATATTTAAAAAATTTAAATTTCTTACATTATTATATGTAGTGTTATGTTTAAATATAAGAATATGTGCAACACTTGCAATTAAATGCAATATTTTTCAAATTTATGTAATACACTTATGCTTTAAAATAAAAAGTAATTTTTTGTTTATTATACAATTTAGAGGTGAGACTTTTATCAAATTTCTGAATCTACCCCGGATTTAAACCCGGAATTAAAGTAAACCTCAAACCCTGCCCAAACTCGGCTGTTACACACGTGTCCGAACCCAAAATCTTTTACTAAAATCTTAAAATTGTGTTTAATTGTAACTATAATATAGAAAAGTATACAGTAGAGATGAGAACGAGATCTCGTCTCGCTAAAAATCTCGTCAAATCTATTGTCCCGCGAGACTAGACGAGACAAATTATTGTATAAAGTAATAACACGAAACGAGATGTGTCTTAAAAAGTTTACTGAAAGTGTGTTTTTTGTTACAAATAAATAAATTTTAACAATTGAAATGAAAAGAATGATTTCTAATTGGAATAATTTAACGTAAAACATGTGCCCCTAATCTTAAAATTTAGTAGTTAGATTAAAATGTGTCGTTCAAACGAGACGAGATGCAAATTTCAGTACGAGACGAGACTAGATTGTACTGCAATCTCATCTTTAGTATACAGTATAATGAGAAATAAAATTATTAAATTATAAAGCTATAAATCATATTGAAATAAATCAATATTTGATCTGATATATAACAAATAGTTTACTTTCTCTTTATTTAATATAAATCTTCTATCAGTTATTACAAGATATGTATCTAATATGTATAATTAAAATAGTGGTCAGATTAAAAAATAAATACAGAGATAACTTAAATTAAAGTGGAAAATGCGCTTTATATTTATCCCAAAATTCAGCACTAGATATATGGCGTATCAATAAATTGAAAGTATTTAATTCCCAAATGAGTAGCTAATACTTTGTTTCCTTTCCTAAAAACTTTTAAGAATTTATAAATTATATGATAGATACAGAACCGAGAGCAGTGCTATTCACCGAATATTATTTCTCCAAATCCCTGTTTGCCTAACCATAACCCTATTTATTGTTGAAATTATACCCTATTTTACAGATTTATTTACAACTAAAATTTCTAAATATTATTAAAATCCTTTATAAGAGAGGTTAGTGCCACGTAATAATAAACCTAACCTAAAAGAGAAACGTTGGGTCGCGAAGTCGCCCGCGGAGAAGCTAGAGTTCTTATTAAAAAAAATTTACATTTTAGTTTCACAAACAAACAAAAATATTTTAGTTACAAATAAATCAGTAAAATAGGGTATAATTTGATAATAAACAGGGTTATGGTTAGGTAATCTGGGATTCGGAGAAATAATTTTTGGAGAAATAATATTCGGTGAATAGCACTGCAGCCACAGAACCTGTTTAAACTCGAAAAAACAGAGGTTCTTCGTATTATTAAATAAACAGAAGTCAGATAGAAATTGTAATGTATTTGTACCTGTATAGATATAAATAATGTTTACAATTTGATACAAGGAATTTGATATTTTAGTTAAAAAAATTTTATTTTTTTCCATTTTGTTAAAAATTCATGGTTTTTCTGATAGCAATTGTTGCCCTGGCATAGGGATAACCCGCTGTTTTAATAATGAAACCCTATCGGGCCAATCCGGATATTTTATATGAAACCCGGACCCAACCCAACCCAATGGGTCCCGGGTTACACCTCTTATACAATTACCACACAATGCCAATGAAAATAGATTCCTATTAAATGGTATAATATTCAGCAAATTATGTTTTGATTGATTGAACACATTTATTAAAAACATATTTAAATTTTGTTAAAAAAATTTAAGGATTATATGTATTTTGAAAGGTTTATATGGTGTACATATAAATGAATAATTTTCAGTATAAGTTAATTAATTTAATATAAACTAATTTAAGATATATATTAGTGTCAAAAAAGTGAAGTTTGCAAAGTTTCTATTGGAATTGATAGCACCTAAATATATAGTATTTCAAGAATTTAATTATTGAAATCTGCATAAGAATTCATTAAACCTTTATAAGTATAACTTTATAAGGATTTGGAAGAATCGCCTCAAGAACGTCCGCATCGGGTTCTAAAGTATATTTTTGAGGACTGTTTTCGAGGACAATCTCATAACCATCAGTTGCTTGAATAAAACGAACCAAAACAAGAAATAAGTTGGCGAGAGCTAACTTCTCACCCAAACATACACGACGTCCTGAACCGAAAGGCATGAAAGCAGACGGGCGTGTTTTCAAGTATTTTCCGTTTTTTAAAAATCTTTCGGGAATAAATTCTTCGGGTTTATCCCAATATTTCTTATCATTTTGTATACTATAGAGGTGTACGAGTATTCCGGTATCTTTTAGTATTGTCATTTCACCTATAATTGAGAATTTAATTTTAGATCAATTTCCCGAATCTTTGATTTATATTTAAATATATTTACAAATATTACTTTAAATCTTAAGCTCTTATTGATTTTCTGTTCTCAAAAAACATTTTACAAAATGTTACTGTAATGAACACTAAGCATATTCTTTTACATTTTTATTGTACGGTGGTGGAATTTTTATTTTATTCATGCAGCTTAAACGATGCTTTGTTACAATGCATAAAAGTATCTTTTTTAAACACTTTAGCCGATAGTTTTAAAAAACTGTAAAACTGATAAAAGTGAGATCTTCATGTATTGCAACGAAGCATCATTTGAGTGTGTGATTTAAGCTACATGGTAAAATAAATATTCCACCTATGTACTCAAAAATTTCTCTCAAACATATTATTTTGAAATATTTTGCATATTTATAGAAAATTTATGACAATATGTTTCCTAATTTTCAAATATCGCAAATAATTCGAATCACTTTTTTATTATACAAATAATTACCAATTTTACTTTGAACAACGGCTTTACGAAAGAAACCCAACGGTGCAACGTTTCGAAATCTCAATGTTTCTGATATAAACGCATTCACGTAATGACAGTTATTTCTATCGTCTTGTAATGGCATTCGGTCTCCAATTTGTGTAACAATTTCTTGCCTTAACTTTTTTTGAATTTCTGGATAATAAGCTAATAAATAGAGCAACCAAATGAACGTGTCCTTAGATGTATCGGCACCGTCTTTAAAATTAACATTCAATTAATGAAATATTTATTATTAAAATTATGAAAATATTTTTAAAAATGTGTTCAATACCAAAAAATATATCGAATAAACACATCACTAAGTTATCATCAGTCAAATAAGGCGCCGATTCTTTGCCTTCAGCTAAAGCTTTATTTTTAGCAGAAATGAGTGCATCACTAAAATCTCTGATAACTGTTTCATTGAAATCTTTGCAATGATCTCTATATTTGCTTCTTATAAGTTCTTTGACATAAGCAAAACCTTCATTTTGTTCTTTTACTAATTTTCTGTCAATCAGACGCATTATTGGTATGAATTCCCATAAAAAGTGTCGAATTTCACCAAAGAAATCATTCATAAAACATTTGATTCGTATAAATTCTTGATCTTCGAGATCATATCTATAATATAAACTATAATTTATTTAATGAAAATTTTATGTTAAACAACTAACTATAATAACACTGGTTTGATAGCATGTCTATCAATACTAAGCTTTAATGCTGAATAAGGATTATTATTATTATAAGATATAATACTGTATTAATGTATAGAATATAATGAATCAGACCTCGCCAAGGGGGTTGAATGGGATGTAACCCCCCTCGTCTCCGAAATAAATTATCTTGGTCCCCTTAGCCTTGAAGACCCTCCCAGGTATTTTTGGTTTGAAATTATTTTTAAAAAATTTTACCTTGGTCCTTTTTTGAATTTTAAAGTCCCGGGAGCTTGGTACCTTGGCGAGGTCTGTATTGAATGTCAGCGCGAGCCCAACAAGTCATTTGTACTCAGCTATAGATTTTGTTTACCTCTTTCCGAATGTGGACAACGCAAGAATATTCATGAATAAAAGATAAATGTAATCTATTGGAGGAAACGCTTTATTTTGTCCTTCCTTTTCTTTTAACAGTTTAACAATATCGTCGACCACATCACTTACCAAATACGCTAATTTATCAGTTGTTGAGTATTTTCTAAAATTTGAATTATGTTCTTTAATGGAAAAGCATTGATGAAAATTTTTAGATACCTATAGCCTGTCATTTGAATACCTGACAGCCGAGTGAACGACTCTTCTTAAGAACTCCCATGTGTGGCCGTAATCAGCGAACACAACATCAGAATATTTCTCATTAGCCAATTGTTTGCCTTAAATATATTAAAAATATGAATAGAATTCAAGTTATGAAAGAAAAATGTTCTGAAATTTTCGCTTCAATTTATTTCAAATTTCAGGAATTAATCTAATAATAAATATTTTAAATGCAAAGTTTTTTCAAATAAAATGTTTAATTTGTTTCAAATACCAAAATACGATTCTGGTCTTCCGGCGAATTCATTTTTGCTGAAAGTTTCTTTGGCTATATCTCTGTCAAAAATCATTATATAAGGTTTGGGTCCCATCCAGAAAGTAAATACAGGCCCATATCTTTTAGACATTTCGATGAATTCTATGGCTGAATGTTTTTTAGTTCCACGAAGTACTTTAGGAGAAAATTATAATTCATGAAAATTTTGATTAATTCAAAATAAAAACATACATAAAATATTGCCAATAATAGGCAAAGGCATTGGTCCCGGAGGAAGACCTAATACTTTTATATAAAACTTTGCCAAATAATAAACAATAAGCCCTAATATCACACTTATAATTGTTACCCATTTATCATAAGCTATATAATAAACAATTTCAGAAATAAATAACATTTGAATGTTAACTAATTTTTAAAAATGCGATTCTTTTGTTGTCGTTATTATAACTACTTATAAGTACTATAACTTTTAGAAATATTTTTGTGAATAAATTTCTAATAAAGAGCACTTTATCTAAAAACTTATTTTTAAAATAAATTTAATAAAGATTATCTAATCAAAAGAGTCAAAAGTTTTCCAGTAAAGGTATTATCTTCTTAATTGAATTGACCTTCAATGTCTGGCATCCTTCACGTTAACCCTCAACTAACAGATGTCTCCGATTTTTTAGAAAATTTTACTAAATTTTAATAGTTTTATGTTCTTATTTCAGACTTAA
>JAQGCH010003306.1:0-10834 GCA_034699485.1 Nanhermannia elegantula
AGCCACTTCGAGAGGTAAGGCATCAGGCGATGATAGCATAGCCCAATCCTGTTCTGATACCCCGTTAGGGCAATCAAATATTTTGGCGGGAACACCATATTTACCACTGGCCGCACCCCCGGATGAGATAACAGGTATCACGAAATGATCATTCCATATGAATTCTTCGATCTCATGCGCAGCGCCTAAAAAATATGGCAAAATTCAAAATAAAACAATAAATTAAAAATTATAATACCAGGTCCGCCTTCAATGAGAATACATGTGTCCAAAATTCTGGCGACAGCACCTTCTCTTTCTTTGACTGATTCTCCCAAAAACATTGTTTTTCCGTAAGGCACCGGTTCGAAAGAGCCGTCAGAATTCTGTCTGCATTTACTGCTATAATCCTTTTTTGGAAAAAGTTAAATGATTAGAAACACCGAACCATTAACTAATTTACAAATAAATGAATTTCTTAATAATAACATACTTCTGAATCTTTTAAAGGGACGATATGAACAACTGATGATTCAAAAGAATTCGGGCTGTTTTGGTTTGTGTGGTTTGAAAATTGATTTGCTTGACGGCACTCATGGAAAGAAGAGGCGACTATATCGCCAGCGCCATAGAACCCACTTGTCACTACGATCACATTTTTAACTTTAGCTAATTCTGAACCAATAGCTTTGCAAATTTGTTCAGATCGAGGGTCTTGTAATTTAATACTGTATTCGAGTTTATTTCAAATTATTAAAAATTTAATAATTAACAAGTTTTGTCATATTTATTAAATACCTGCCGACAACATAAACACACGTTTCAAGCAATGGAAGATTCTTTTTCATGAAACTGACCAGATATTGCATTTTAGATTCGTGCATATCATCGGTGGGGGCTTTTGATGAAGGATCCAGTGTTCGCTTGACTCGAGATTTAAGCAGATCATTGAAACGCGGATTTTTCACTGACTGAGAATATTATATTTAGAAATAATTGCTAAAGTGAAAGCTCAAAAAAGTAAATAAAGTAAATATAGTGACTCACTAATGTAAAGTCCTGCACCATTAACATCGAAAACCAGGCAGGCGTAGGACTTAGATCACAGCGCACTAAAATGATTTTCTTTCTGTATTCACAATAGTGTACATGTTGTTGAGATGTTCGAGATTTATAATATGTTTCGGACGCAACTATAATGACAACGCGCGCAGAAGTAACTTGTTCTTGAAATGCTTTCAGTCGATCCATTTTGTCTGGTGTTATAGATGACAAATGACTTGTTTCGCTGGATTGTGACATCATTCGTGTCAGTTGTTTCTTCATTTCAAACGCATGATGTTCTGATCCGGGAGGCAATGATTTTGGACGTTGCTGTTTGTTTGTTTCAACAATTTTACGGGCGATGTGCGCTAAATGGGCGTCACTTACTGTCGTCTCTTTTTCCTCTGATATTGTTGGCAATTGGCTGGCAGTGAATGGCGGAATACTATTTGCAGCCAAATCCTCCTCAATAAGACCTCCATCAGGAAGATCTGTCGAACACCAAATTGTGTAGTCATCACATAATAATGATTTGATTTGAGCAACCATTGCCTTTTCAAGTGGATGTGCACTGATCACTATCAAAGGCTTTTCAGGTTCTATAGCATTAGGTCCGTCGATTTCGTTCGTTGCTTTAAGCGGAGCCATTATAGCCTTTATAGGTTCGGGATTTGGTAGAGTCAAGTTTATGTACTCTGCGATCAGGTTTGAGACGCGATTCATGTACATCTGTGGCCATATTTTAATGTCTGGTAAAGACTTTTCTACTGGACTTTCTTTAAAAATGATTAAACAAATTGTTAGCTTTAAAATTGCACTTTTATCTCGCAACAAAAGATAGTCTAATACCGTGTTCGCCTTCAGTCGGTCTCCAAGGGACGTATTGAGTTGTTGCGAATTGTATTGCCAGACACTCTGGTGGCCACGTGTCTGAGAGGGTTATCAAATAAAAAACAATTCAATTAAAGAAACCCACTTAAAAGTGTTCTCACTTATAAACAGTGCCTCAATAATTAAAAATTAATCAAAACTTAAGAACAAATTTTATTTCTTTTACTAACTTTTACTAAGTATTAATCCATATAAATAATAATATACAAAAATTGATTGATTCCAAAGTTTTCTACTAATTTACATATAATTAGGAGTTTTTATTAATGAGGCTTTTATTTAATTGAATTTACTGTTCAAGTATTGTTCAAAGCTGGTGTTCTTCACACAACTGTATTGACAAAGTTTACTCACCGAGAAAATTGATAGGAATGATATATTTGCGCAAAAGATCTGCTAATTTGACCTGAAAATAAACATATTTTATTGATTTAATTAAAAAAAGACAAAATGAAAAAAACTCATTGAAAACATGTGTTGGTGAGCATTAAGATAAGCACTGATAAAATGATTGGCATCAGCACTGCATCTGTAAATAATTAATATTAACCTCTCTGTTAGTCCATTGCGTTTTGCCATACATTGGTGTAACGAGTGGTACAAATACTTCACAACCTCGAACAGCGTCATTGAGCGAGTCCTGCCAGTCGCTGCCTTTTTGTATTTCGTGGACGTCCTTTAGTCATAAATTTATTCTTATTTTTATTATTGCATTCAACATAATATAAGTAATTTATGACTTACCAAATAGACACTAAACCCCTGTTCAACCAATATCCTCTTCAAGTCTAATGCATGTTGAGCTGCTTCCTGTCGCGCATAGCTAAGCATTATTGGCTTTCCATTTGATTTTCCTGATGATTTAATTCTCACTACTTTTTCATTCTTTCTTCTAGTAGTTTGTCTTATACTGTATTTTACAGAAAAGAATTAAAAATAGAATAATTATTTAATTTTTGCTTAGTTCTTGAAACATGATTCAATCGATTGAATGAAGCTCTGCATACCTAACACTAAAGCCTTTCTTTGTAGATTTTTTATTCCAAGCTTTTTCGGGTACAATTGAATCTGTTATGTCCTGAGGTTTTTCAGTATTACTATTTAAAATATCATCAGTTCTGCCATATTTGATAGGCGGAAGTGCATAGAGTGGCGCTTCTTGTATACCATTTACATTTGGATTAGAAGTAGAACTGATATTTGCAATGCTTAATGAGCCACTTTGTATGCAAATATTATGATTTACAATAATATCTAATACTGAAAGTAACACCTCTTGATTAGTGGCCACCGGCCACCCGTTCTTCTCAATGAATATGTATTCAAACTTTTGATGCTTTGCTCCGAGTTCTTTAAGTTGTTCATCAATTGTGTCCCGAAGTTGTCTTAAAGACCAGGAATACTCAACAAAGATAAAACCAAAGCATTCACCATTAATATTAGTGATTCCCAATCGGGGCTTATCTTTAAATTTGAAATCATTTATTTAGAAATTTGATTAATATCGATAATTGTTTTGAAAATTTGAAATATTAAATAATGGAATTACCGAATGCTTTTCGAATAGCAATTACATTACTAGAACTGATAAGATTGGATGCACTAATCTTGCTCTCTTGACTCCTCAAGACGGGCCACCTGTACATTAAAGTATATAAAAAGGAACATTAATTAGACATAACTAAGAAACAAAATAATAGCAAAATGTTATTTTTATAGGTATTTAGATGTTTGTTTAGTTTTGTCATCAATTCTAATCAAATAACATATGAGTTCTTGAGAACTTTTCTTGAAACGTTTCCAAGTGTTGAGACAATTATTAAAAAAATCCGCTCAAAAAATTAATGCAACTTTTTATTCATAAGTTATTTAATAGAATTTATTGTTTAAATCAATTGATTTAATATCTTTAAGTACTGTATATAAGATATGACATTATACGTCTGTTTGATGGTATGAGCTTTAGTATAACCTGAAATAACTAAGAAGCTAAGTTCTAAGTTTAGCTTGAGCTGGGACAATGTCAGCTCAAGCTCAAGCTCAAGTCTAATTTATGCTCTTCAAAAACAAAAATTACCAAATATTTATTTTTGTAATATATCTATTTTTATAGACATTGAAATTGAATTTTTGCTTTCAATGTTAGAATTTAATGTTACTTCATTTGACTGGACTATTATAACATTATCAAAGAATTTTAATATCAGGTGGTAAAGGATGTGTAGAATTAACTTTATTGCTATAGAAAACTTTTCTCACTTGTTCTAAACCGCAAACAAACTTAAGAAATAAGATTATCAAAAATAATATCAGATACAATAAATCAGATATAATAAAAATTAAATATTTATGTTAAGAAAAGCCCAATTTAATACTTAAAAACAATTCTCCAAATTTAGAATTTTATTTTAATGAAACCATTTGCTCATAAATTAACTCTTTGTTAATCAGTGGTATTTTTGTTATTTATGATTTATCAGAAATTCCAAAAAATCAAAAAACTTTAAACTTAAATAATATTTTAATCCTGATATAATATTATCTTCGATTTAAACAAGTGTCCGATTTTTTAGTCTTTAGTTGTGAGGAGAATGTCCTCCAAAGAAGAGAGAGATTGAATCCAATTCTTTTTTGCGTTCGGCGTTAAAATGAATGAAAGTATTGGAAAATAATCATTAGTGACCATTAATTGAACACCTTTTTAATGTTTTTAATACAAAATTCAGGTGCAAAGACTGGAAGTGTTTTGAAAATGAGGATTCAAACCTGCTTTTCAATCCGCATGATTTTAAGCACCACTTCATTCCTCAATCCGGTTCAAAAGAGGATTTAAATCAGGATTGATTAAAAAACAAGATTAATCCTATCTGATTAACGGGATATTGAGAGTAGGGCTAGGATTAAAGGGCCGGGAGATAAATAAACTAAAGGACTAAAATATCCCGTTTGTTCGAATTTCATTTGCCCGAAGAATTATAAGTATGAAAGTATTTAAAATTTTTATCCTATCACACCCTTTATAAATAAATTGTGATAACTAATTATTAATTATATTATATATCTAATTAAATGCAATAAATATTTATTTTAATATTCAAAAAAGTAAAGTTAAAAAGTGATAAGTTTTAAAAAATTTCAAATAAAATTAATAATTGTATATGAAATGGCATCGAAAAATTAGGCATAGTTTAGATCAGTATATTAAACATGTGTTTTATCTTGGGATTTAAATATTTAGTTTTATTTATTTAGTTTCTTTATTAATTATAATAACTTTTTCGGGCAAAAGGATTCGGGCAAATGAAATTCGGGGAAACGGGGGTAAATCTAATAGACTTCTGATTTCTGCAGATTTAAATGACCGTTTTGGATATGGTTTGTCATAAGGTTGTTCTGGTAAAAATATTTTTGAAATGGAGAGGCAAGCCATCGTGCTTAGTTAGTTTTTTTAGTCTGAATGATAAGTAAACCAGGTTAATCTATAACAGGTTCTGTTTTATAAATTTTTGAGTTAGGGGTTGTACACGTAGTACGTATGCTGTTGTCGGACCCTCTCTGTACGCCTCATATATCCCCTCAAGACGTACTGCATATTTGCTCAACCACAACCCCCCTTCCACAATATTTTACATATTTGGATTTGATTAAGTAATTTTCTTAGTAATTAAATAAAATATTTAAATTTTCTATTATATAAATTAGAGGTGAATACATTCTCAAAAACTACGGCCCGAGAGTCTAAAAAACTGACCCCCCAACGCGCCCGAAATTCTAAGTTTAGTTAAATATTCGTGTATTTATACAGGCATGTATTGTAATACATATATAAAATGAAACTCATCAATAATTGATACCTGTATACAGTTTTTACTAAATTAAATGTTCTATAGGCCAATGTTTATATAAAGCATTCAAATATGTTACATACGATAAATTAATTATAGGAACTGTTTTTCCCATAAGTATCAAATTGGAAAATCAGTTCAAAAAACATTACTAAAGGAATTTTCTTTAAATCTGAATTATAGGGACAATTAAAATAATGTTATACTATTGATTGATTCATCAGTTGCTTTGTAAACATCGTCAGACAGTTGTTACAACTTTTAAGACTTCAACAAATAATTATTAAATGAGAATTATTATCAAATTAGCATATAAGGGGGAGTATGCCCAATACCAGGGTTGTCGGGTTTTGTTGAGAGAGGCAGAATATATTGTACAGCAGTCACTTCAAGTTGTAAGGTCTTAACAACTAAAAAAGGTGTTTTATGGGAATTTTTTGCATAAATAATGCACTTACATTTATCTCATACCCCTCCCCACCTATGCGTACGCTTTTGGCCAACTCATCTCCCCCTTGACTGCGTATGTACTATGTGTATCCTTTGTTAATAATAATATTTTTTGAAAGAACAATTGAGTGAATGAGTTGCGTGAATTGCTAGAAATCAGACGTCATATAAAATGATTAAAAACAATTCAATAAAATACATTAAAAATGTACTATTTTCATTTTTTAAAAGTCCTCACCACTTTAGTCTTTAATCCTTAGGACTAAAATTTTTGAACAGCTGTAATCAGTTCTATCGAAATATTAATTTATACACAAAAAAGTTCAATTGTTAGCTATAAATTTGCATAAACTTCAGACCTCAAACTTGAACAATTTTTTTAAGGAAAAGTGGTGGTTCTCTAAATTAGATATTATAACATATTCAATATTTTATATTATTTTAAATATTTGTTTAGATATTATTTATCATTCAATGACTTTAACACTGATTTTTCTTCATTTTCTACATTTATACGGTATATAATTTAGATATTCTGTACAAATAAAATGTTAAGATGTTTGAACTGCAATTAGTAACACTGATTAGCGGACGATTATAGTTGCATATGATGCCGAACAATATTAGTTTTATGCGATTTATTCATAATAAACTGATTTACTTTAGCCGACCATATTTCTAACTTTAAGACTTTCACAAACAACCCCTTATCGAACAAATGGAAATTAAGTTAATTAATGACTGCCTTTTCATTACACATTATTAAACGAATAGCTCTGATTAGAAATTTTTCTTTTATTATTTTGTTTTTTAGTTAAGTTTATATCTAAACAAATATCAAAATATGGTTTTAGTTCAAAGGTTATTCCATAAACGCTTTGGACAATTGTCTCAGACAATATGTTTATTACTTCCATAAGCACAGGAATAAAAAATTCAAATGGCTTTAGAAGTTTTTTTAATATATTCTTAATATTTTATTTATCATCAAAAATATAATAGTTTGTGTTAATTATCAAAATTTGAAAAATATATTTAATAATTTGAGAGTAAAAACAATATTTTTGACTATAATTATTGAAGAAACTTTCATGCAATCAATATAAATGAACTTCATTTTAAAAATTACTATAATTATAGTAATTATAATAATTGAGAAACTATTGAGTATTTGTTTTTTTTATTTTACTTATCATTCAAAGCAAGTTTTTAAAAGTGTATATAATATAAAAACGTAAATTTCCATTGAGTTATGGAAAAATACTATATTTTAAAATTATTCTTAAATTCAAACGCAATAATTATTAAACTTAACTAAAACTTTAAAATAATATAAATCTTATTCCAAAAGAGTGAAAAAATCAATTAATAAAAAAAAATAATATATGATTGAGCTGTGAAAGTATATGAAATAAATATTCTTAGTCTATTAATGTTGGCTTAAATAAACAGTAGTTCTACTGTATAAATGAAAATTCATTAAAGAATTTACAATTACCACAAAGTAAGTCACTAACAGACAGACTCAGACTTTGAATAAAAGATTGCAAAAGAATAATTCCGAGAAAGACTATCGCAATGGCATAATCTATATCTTATATGTATGGAAACAATTAAAATATTGTAAACTTGGTATTTGTGCAAATCATTGGGATGTTTGTCATGTTAGTTACAAAGAAATTGTGCTAATACTGCATAATGTTTCGTAGGGTTTCGTATTAATAAAGTAATAACTTTTTGATATGTTGGCCTTGAATTAGTGCACATGCAAGTTGTGCCGGGCATAGTGTAGGATGTCCTTCCATGGAGTAAGTTCTCTTTCCTGTATAGCACATTTGTATTGCACTAATATCTAACCTAAACTTAACTTTATGAAGGGTTAGGTATTAATGCAATACATATCTGCTATGCAGGAAAGCGAACTCACCCCAAAGAAAGACATCCTACACTATAGCCGTTGTAATGCACTGTAAGATCTTAATGGTTAACATTGAAAATAAACACTTCTCCACTTGAAATATTGATATATATGCTCCTCATTTAAACCCATAATTCTTTATTTAACTGCTGTTATCTATCAGTCAGTTCACAAATTCTTATCAAAAATAGACAAATATTCAATTTAATTATACAAAGACTGTCTGATTATTGAAATAAATTGAAAACTATGTTAAGCATTGCAGACACAAACTATTATTGCAGTTGAGTTCCTGTTTCTATAATCCAGACTTATTTAAAGCGATAAATACTTTCTAAGTTGTAAAACTAGAATTTCTACAAACTATTTGTATCCTCGAGGGATATATTGTTCTGTTAATAGCTTTTGATCCTTTTGATGAGTCAAAGTCTTCAAAAATATTTAGATTCAGGTCATTATGTTAGTGGTTACGATTTTCAACATTTAAAGAGATCTTTAATTTAGATAAAAATGCAAATAAATTATCGATTAATATAAGAATTCATAAGTTATGACGGATTTCACATAAATAGAGTGTAAACTCCAATATACCTGTAATTAACAAAATTAAATAAAATTGTTTCGATTTTAATACGATATTAGTTTTTTCATTAGAAAATGTAATCATTTATTCAGTGAATAAAAGTTACATAAATTTTATTTTGAAACTATTGTTTTCGCCGTAAAGATAAAAATAAAATAAAATAGTTTATTGAATATGCAATTGTTTCTCTATTGTTGTATAGGTCCGTAATTGATACCATAGATAACTAATGCTCAGCAATAATTTTGAAAATAATATCTTAAAGTTAGTAAAACGCAAAACAACTAACACTGTATTTATTATGAAAAAATCTAATAATCAATAATTAGATCAATGACCGCACGTTTTCCTATTCGTCTATTTATATATATTTTTAACATTTCTTATATTTGTTCATAATATCAATAAAGAAGATAAAACTTAATAAACTATTTGAGTACTTAATATTATATATATTACTCTCAATTACTGCAATTGCCACTCATTTCTCTTGATATAAGTTAGTTATAAAATTAATATTTTTTAGACTCTCATATTCACCATTAGAAACAGATAAGAATTGAAGTCAAACTTATTCTTATTTTAACAATAAGTTTATTGATAATAGACTAAAATGTGAATAATAAGACTAAAATAGATTATATTTGACATGTATAATACATGTATGTTGACAATACATGTATAACATTTGACACGTTATGAAAGATATTAAAGAGTGTGATTGGTATTACAGTGAGACACACGTGAAATTTGTGAGACTCCAGCTCTTAAAAAGTTGTGAATATATTTCGCAATACACCAAACAATGCTTGATTTGGGACAATAGTGTTGAAAAAACTTTAGGCGCTTCCGCTAGAATTGGGAAAACCCTTGAATTCTATCTATCAGTACCATATTGTATTAAATATTAATAGTACCCGTACTGTATTAAAATATATACCGGTAAATACTTTAGTGTATGTATTTTCAAGTTTGCAAGTATTAGACTTTAATATTTATAAATTATAAGAATCGGATTTTCAAACAAATAACTAATAAAGTGCTGCTTCCAAATAATTATGAAACCTGATTGCTTTTGCATTTATTATTATAATAATAAAGGGTTTCTTTCAAATTATTTGAATACTTAGGTTTTGTTCATTTTTGTGCAAATGACTTATCGTAATAAGAGATAAGCTCAATAAAAACAGCTTTAATAATACTGATATATTACATGATATTACACTTTGAACTGTAAAAATTTTGATATCAATAAATAGTAGTTATATTATTATTATTTATTGATCATAACTTATACGACTTATGCCAATTATGCAGTTAAAGTGCAAAATTGATATGAATTTGTATTATAAAAGGAGACATAAGAGACATTACCCTTCTTTGGTTAGAAATGTGAACTTTTGTGAAGACTCAAACACAGAGGAGAGTTGGCTTTGTAAACATTTCCTCAGTTCTTCACCTGAATGGTTATGTCTGCCCAACACTACTGAACCTAAAATAATGGAGTTTTTATGGAAAGGTTCAGCGAATTCGTTGTGTTGGGAGCTTCTGAGTGTTAGTCGTTCATCAACTAATATTACACCACAAACCAGATTATTATGACTATTACTGCCTGGTCCACAACTTTTCAATGTATTAGTAGAACACAATGAATTATTAGGTCGATTGTCGAAATCGCTTATGTTACCGAGTGATTCAGAGACCATATTCACATGCAATGTATGTGTTATCTCTTCTAATTGTTCTTCTGACACATTGGCGACAAAGTCATTCGCAAATGGAGAGTTTTGTCTGAAATTAAATCGAGAGTTTTGTCTCTCATGATCATTAGCATTAACACTATATGCAGGCTCAACAGGCAAACTATCGGGTACGACTGGCATAATAGAGACGATAGCGACTAATTAAAATATATGCATAACAAATAAATATGTAAATACCAAGAATCCATACACACACACATTGATATACATATATTAATTAGAAGAAGGGTTGTGCTTCACTTCACTTCACTTAATTTGTACTCCTATTGAAGATAACTTTTGCTAAACAACTAAAAAACTCAAAAGTGATACTCAGACAAAATAGAGAGCTATCATATATCTGTGAGTACGACTTGCATAG
>JAQGCH010003307.1:0-10833 GCA_034699485.1 Nanhermannia elegantula
TCATTTATTTTTATTGACAGTTCACGAAAAACTTTGTCAGTATTTCGCAATTAAGGAGGGGATATATCACAGGTCTGTATGGAATGATTGAAATTTTAGCAAAAAATCCCCTAGAATTTGGGTCGCGATCATAAAAATTTGGGAACCAATGAACTAAAGGCTTATGATAAAGTAGATTGCATTTTAGAATTGCACTAAAATTCATTAGACTTGAGTTTGTGGGTGAGCTCTTGTAAAATATTCGAAACGGTAGCGTTTGGTACCTTTATATAGCGTTAAATATACTGTATATATAAAATAGTTAAACAAACTATAATACAATTTCAAAAACTCTTAACTAATATTATGGATAACATCTTTTATTGTAATTCAATTGACATATCGTTAACAGAAATATTTCAATTTTTTATAATAACAAAAGAAAAAAAATTAAAACTTTGATAATTAGTGATAATTCTGATGATAAATAAGCAAATTTACACATTTGAACGTTTTGTCGAATAATTGCAAATAATTTCTCAATTATATTACAGACAAAAAACATAACTATAGTGAATAAAATCTAATTTTGCTTCCATTAACCCATGAGATGAGTATATAAGTTATATGACAAATATATGACTCTAAATAGTATGAATCGTATGACATGTGAGATGATAGGAATTAAATGCAACATAATTTTTACTTTAAAAAATTGGCGTCAATTTGTTCGATCCAATCATTCGTTAAAAACGAGATAAATAACACTGTAATTGATTAAATACATGACAATAGATAACATGCAAAGTATGCATAGATTAAAGTTTTATTACGCTTTGTCTTTTAGAGCTTTGTCTTTCAAATCAATGTTTTGTTGCTCTCTTTTTGAGATAATTCTCTGAAATTCTTGTCATTATATTATCTTTTAACTGACTTTTTTCTATTTGACTTATATTTAATTTATTTCATGTATTGTTAGCAATTGAGGGCAACAGACTATAAAGTCTCATCGCTAAAGTGGTTAAGAAGAACCAAACACGTCGGGCCGCGTGTGTCCGCAGCAAAAATGTATGCCAAATACCATACATTACTAGGAAACCAAATATTTTGTGCATGAAATACATTCTGATAGAAAGAAACAAAAATTCAATCCATTTATTTATAATCTATTGGACATTAAATCCATACCTCCGGAGATTACTTCTTGCTTTGGGTAAAGAAGAATTTTCTTCTTTTAAAATATATTTGCGAGAGCCCAACACATAGTCTTCCCAATATGTGGGCCAATGCAACTCTCGAATATCAAAATGGAATGCCTGCAAAACATTTTCAATCAATTTAAAACAGTTTTACAGCTTTTAAAGTGTTGACTCAAATTCGAGTCTTAATATAGTGAGAAAACAAACCTCTTTATCGACTCCTTTGAGTTGATCGATTAGCATCAGAACATTGTTAGTACTGAACTTCCATTCACGAGTTGTAAACCATTCCAACGCATTGACTGCTCGATGAAGTTTTTCATAAAGTTTAACCATTCTTTGAATTAACAAAAATAGAATTAAAAATAGATTTTTAAAATGATTACAATAAATACAATAATAATTAGAAAATAATTACATTCTTTTGCGACCCATAATAGTCATGAGTGCATCAAAAAAATATGCGGGAATGATATGGTCGAAAAGACAACAAATATCATTGAGAAAACGCGATTCTTTGAAGTTACCGCCGGGATATCGGAAAATTTGAGCACTTGGGTACTGAAGCAATAGTGGGAAAGCAATTCTCTCGATATCACCCCAACTTATTTTATTGGACAGTCCAGAAGTACAATTATAAATCATAATACTATTGGGACGTTGAGTGGCAGTATACCAGGCGACCGCTATCATCAAATTGATGACTGTGTCCACTGGTATCAAATCAGCGCAAGCTTTCGAGTTGAAAAGCATTGTTCGAAGGACTCCTTTACCACTGGCCAGTATGAGACCAGTGGGACCGTTGATATTGTCGACCCAACCGCGCAACGGCTCTCTCCAGGACGCCGTCACTATGGAAGGCCTTACTATAGCCACTGGCAAACTGCCGCACTCGTCCACAAGCAGTGATTCCGCCAATGCTTTAGTATAAGTGTAAGTATTTGGTCGGTCACCAAGAAGTTTGGGTGTCACCGCATTCACCAGTTCGTCGTCCATCCATTCGATCGCATCAATGATTCTTTGCGGCGAAACAGGCGGTGAATATAATACTTCGTCAATCTCTGTTCGGTTACAATTCGCATAAGCGGTCGATACGTGTATTAAAGCCTGAGTTTGAGCAATAATTTATGTTAAAGTAAATGTATTCATATTTTGCTTAAGTTTTAACTAATTCTGATAGAGTTTTAAGCTCTTTGACAATCAAATTGATTAGAGGTATAGATATTCGCAGAAATTGCTTTATTTCAATGAAAATAGAGTTAAGTTTTCCTATATTTGTAAATATAAACAGAAAGATTACCACTAATTTTGGCATTTTATGGCAAATTTCAACTAATCTTCGCGTTCCGATTACATTGAACTCGACTGAAGTTCTAAACACAAAAAATGAACGATGAGATCAATTTGTTATCACATGGATTTTGAAAGTTATGACTCACTTTAAAGGTTCGTCAAACTTGACAGTTGCAGCTGAATGAAAGACAATGGACACGTCGTTTATGAGAGAATTCAAATCAGTTTCTGATATCCCTAAACCAGGTATTGTAATATCTCCCTGAATGGCCACTAATTTATTCAAAGCCTTCGGGTTCTCGTCTCTAATCTTCTCGAAAATCTAGTAAATAAATAAATTGAAAAGAAAATACACATTTAAATGCAGGAAAACAAAGAATAAAAACTGGAAAATTTAATTAGAACTCAAATATAGCTATACCTTAGCGTTAAGCAGTTCTTCAAGACGTGATCGAGCGTCCAAACCCTTCTTAGTCCTCAATAAAACATAAATATTTTTGACTCCACTGCACGAACGCAGCAATTTCTCAACGAGAACCTTAAGCAACAAAAAAGCGAATTAATTTATGAATAATATAACTTTTCTAATAACCAACTTTTCCCATAAATCCTGTCGCGCCAGTAATGAAAACACTGCGATCTTTATAAAAGTTGGCGATTTGTGACTCATTTTCAGTATCCATTCCTGTGGTAAGAGGTATAGGAACACCACCGCCGCCAAAGGATTGCCGCCAAGAATCTCCTTAAATAGCAGCACAAATATAATGATTGAAACAATAGATATAATGAATATTTTCAATACAAATACAACTTTAACATAAAAGCTTTGATTAATTAAATTATAAACTTTGAAGAACTAATAACAGTTAACTTAAGAAATGATTTCTAAAGCATTGTTAAAACATTTGAATAACCGAATAATAAGATTCTTAGCCTTACAAACAATGGTTAAGAAATATTTATTTGAATGAAATCTCAATTTGCATAATGGAAAAAATGAAAATTGAATGCTTGAGTGGTACCAAACTATTGGCACATCTATTGATTACTGTAGTACAGGAAAAGCATTTAATTATGTCAATTGAACTTTTATTCTCTCAGGTGATTATCTTAATCAAACATTTCTGAGACAATCAAAAATAGAAACAAACTCATAAATAGAGCTTTAAGAGCAATACTAGAGTTTATTTTTTCAAGACCATGTGCTTTTAAGTTGACCATCAAGTTATATCCTATAAGCCTCTGTTGGACATATGTACTAATCAAATGTCATTGAACTGGTATTTGATCATATGGTGAAACTTCACGAAAAGTGTACAAAAATAATCGTTTACTACTCTAATCGTCAATACTGTATAAATTCTATTAAATTTAACTAAACTGAACCCCAATCAGAGAAAAGTAGGTTCAGAAAACTTCTTTATTTCTATACAACTAATTCCTATACAATAAAACAGATAATAGGTTTATAATTGAATTCAATTTCTAACAAAGTTCATCATATGATATGCTAAAGCCATGAAATAGGTATTAAATTCTGCTTAATGTCTATTATTTATTGCTTCAAAATTGATAAATCATTTGAAATAATTTACTGTGAATTGACATAAAAAATACTAATATCTCAATGTTTGAACTCATTCAAGATTTAAGTGTAATATATTTGAAGCACAATATAATGAGATATACTCTAAAATGCAAATAATTTTCTTATTTATTATAATAAAAGGACAAATCAATAAATTTGAATACACACTAATATATAGTTCTGAATAAAGTTGATTTACTAAAGTTGTCACTTGTTTTGAATTATTAACGAAAACTTATGATTACAAAACCAGTAAACGGTGTGAATGGTTAGAAGCGGTTAAGTCACCAATAAGTAAACCATATTTAATGTTCAGAAAAATAACACACCTATTGAATCCCCCATGAATTTAGTTCCGGAATAATAGAGTTTGTTACTCAAGACATTATTAAATTAATAAATAATTTGCGCTAAAGTAACAAATGAAAAAATGAATGAATAATAGTCTAATTTAAAAGTAATGAGAAAGTGCGTTACTGTGATACTTATGTAATACCAATTAGTATATAATATAAATATGAGTTTAATTAAATCAATTGAGAGAAAGCAGAAAAGCATTGCAATTATATATAAAATTGAGGAAATCTTTTGAATATATAGCTCAGAAAAGTTAAGGATTTAACGCAAACCTCATTTAAATAAGGGATTGACTCGAGATAAGTAACAATAAAGTAAATCGAATAGAACTCACCAAATGATGGACGAGTACACCAATATGAGGACATGTTTCAGGTCAAAAGTTTAAGGGCAATAATAAATGAGTATAAAAAAATTAATAAAAAGAGCTCAGACTCAGACCTAATAAAATTAAAATAAGTCACAAACGATTTAAACCCAAAATTTGATTAATAATTAAATTATGAGTTTATTGGAAAAAAGTGTGGACTGACTGGAGAACGGCTTAACTACAATTCATGTTATCAAACATGAAGGCGAACAACACCGACCACTATCTGAAACTAGACTAAAAAGTGTAACACAAAACTAAACTTTATTATTGCAGAATTTTGTAGAAAGTAAGAGTGGGTCGTGGCTCAGGACATACACGGCCGGAATTACAAGTTTTGTCCTCTGGGCACAAATCCTACTTTCACTTCTGATGCGCGTCTTTCTTAACATTATTTCACAAATACGGAAGACTTGGGGCATATTTCTAATGAAACCAATTCCACCGTCTCTTCAGTCAGAATTTGAGATAATGAAAATATAAGAAAGTAGAGAACCTTCTTCTTAACAGTGAATGTATCAAACAATAAATAAGGTCAACTGAATAATTAAATGTTTGAGCACTATCTTCCAATTGGCCCGCTCTTCAACGTCTACAACTTGTTTATGAATCTCATTCCAAACTCAATTTTAAATCAAAAGTTTGCGGAAACTATTTAATTCACTTCCTGTCACTCGAAAGATACTGACCCAGACCTTATTCCATTACTGACGGATATATAACTTGAATAACATTCTTTTATTATCAATTGCACATCTGTGCAACAACAAATAGGAAATACTAAGTCTTAAGATTTATATTTTCTTTGATATTCAGTTTTCAGTTAATTCACATCATTTCAGTCCAACCCTAAAGTATAATACAGTTTATAAACATATTCTAAGAAAAGTTTTCAAATTTCATTCAAATTGACAGAAAATGCTATTTTTCGATAAATTCAAAATCTATTTTTTAATTATCAGGATAGGTCAGTGGGGTCAAAGTGAATTACTTATAATTAATAGCCTCGATAACCTTGAGCCTGAGCCTTATCGATTACCAACCGAATCGAGGGGTTTTATTACCGAAAAATCCTAAGATTGGTCATCGGATGTATCATAAAATTCTTTATAGCTTTGGTAATAATCAGAGAACTTCTCGATAATTAAATGTGAAATTGTCGGAATCCAAAGCTTATAAAAGGGCGAAATCTGGACTTAAAATAAGCCAAATGAGAAGTTTCAAGAGTTTAATGTTTCATTAATTTCTAAATAATAGTAAGTTTAGTGCATTGAGAATCAAATAACTTCTCACTTGATTTTACAGCATTTGACTTGCAATTTGAATATTGAGTGAAAAACATTTAATTAAAATAAATAAGAACAGAAGGTTCCATATTATTGTAAAAGTGGGTGTGTATCACAGCAATAATTAAATGAAAACTTAAAAGTTTATATAAAGTATAATTAAAATGAAAAGAAGCAAAGGCAACGACTAGTACTAAACCTTAAGTGAGTCAAAAAAAGCGCTGCCAAAAGATATAATCGAAATTATTTATTAAATGAGAAAACTCCTAAATGAGGACAAATCCCTTAAAATGTGTCAAATCGGGCGCAACAGTGGAAACCCTTGAAATCGGAACTTTTAAAAATTATTTGTTTAGAACTTCAATATATTAAATGAATCTCTTACAGGCTGTGCATCCATGAGATTGTCTTAAGGAAAAGCCCGGGAATTCTCGATAAGCACTTTCTCTGATTGAACTGCATTTCTATTTAGATTGAATTCGAGCCAAACTAATGATAGTATTTTTGAACATCGGATGAATCTTTTTTTAAAAAGATTTTGCAACTGATATGCGACTGTTCTTTAACTATATTTTGAAGTTTGTACTCGTTTTTATTTAGCAATAAAATACTTTAAATGGAAAGCAATTCAACATAAAAATGACAAATGATTTATTAATTGTGAGAAATAAAGAAAAAAATTAATCAAATTTTATGAACTGAATCGAAAGTAAAACTCCTCCCAAACATCTAAACAAAAGAACATTTGAAAAGAACGTGCAATAAGTTCTCAATTCTTAATACCGATAATAAAATAGACTTAAAATATGAATAAAAAAGATTTTGACATTTAATAGAATAATAATTATTAAAAATTGAAAACAAAGATTCCTAATTCTTAAGTTCTGTCAATTGAATGACAGTTTAAATATTTAGAGTTGAGTTTCAAGGAAAATGAAAGCATTAAAAAGATATGTATCTAAATGACGATTACTAACAAATTCATCTGTGAAATGAATTGACAGAAAAAATCTGATTCGTATTGAATTAAATTATTTTACGAAAATTGTATTACATTACAAGTTTGACTAATATGTGGTTGACTATGACCTTTCATAAATTGCTTTCAGATAATTCCAAAAGATATGAACTCGAAGCTAATAAAATCAAATTTGAATAAATAGTTGAAACTTAAGTGAACTGTCGCTCAGGTGAGCCTTGAAGTGAGTCTTATTTTTTATTTATAGTTTGATTATAGACTATAATTATAGCCTAAAAGTTATCATATGGAAGAAGTTTTTGCTACAATATTTGGATGAATAGGGTATTTGATAAATCCATTCCTACAGTAAAGCATTTGTATCACTTCGCATAACTACAAAATCCATTCAATTGAGATAGTCAGTGATGGAAGGCTTCGAGGGTCAGGGTTTTTGGTCAGGTTCAGGCTCACAGTAAATGAGCCGACGAGACTGAAAACTTTAAATGAAAAAAAATTGTGAAAGTTCTCAAGGTTTAAGATTACATAAAAATCATTTTATAATATACTTAACTGTAAACTGTGTTATATAAATATATAATGTGACTCATGAATAAAATTCTAATTTCAATACAAGGTCAGGCTCACTTCAAAATCACCTGAAAAGCTTGAGTCTTGTCGAACACTATCTATAGTAATAAAAATTGCTCATACTGTGCATTCCTTCAAGTAGTTACCGATATTATATTTTACTCTTTCGGGTAAAAATTAGATAAATTTTAATAGTAGTCTATTCTTCCTGCAGTTCCTGTAGATATAGAATACATCTAAAAAACTTGTTATTTTTTGAAAAGTAAGATAAAGCGCAGAAGACTTTCAAATCAATTCTCCTGCCTATCAATTCATTGGACGCATTCAAACAAAGATTGAAAAAAATTGAAGACAGAGTTGTAATTCAAACCTATGATTGTATAGGGGTTTCAAAGGAATCCATTAGTCCGTTCTTTGGTGAAATTTATTTCTTTGCATTATATTATATTATGTGATCTCAACAAAAGATTAAGTTTAAAAGTTGTTTAGACTATACATAGAATGCATTTCCAATTTGAAAAAATAATTACCGTTAATAATAAATTTAAAAAATGATTCTGGATTTAAAAAAAACTGTTTGGACGACGAGAGAGCTGACAAAATCTTGTATATGATTCTAATTTTAAATATCTCACAATTAAACACAATAAAAGTGACAAACTTTCCGGACTTACAGGAAAGTTAGAAAAAATGATTCGCTTATATTTAACGAGAACTGTAAAGTAGACATGAGAACGATATCTCGTCTCATGAGACAATGTTTTGATTAAATTTATGATAACGTGTTCGAAAAATTGATTGAAAGAGATATTTTTGCAACAAAAAATGAATTATTAAATATCCAAATGATATTTAATAAAAGCTAATTGATTGAAGTATTGATTATTTAAATGGCAAGGGTCTGTAGTATGTAAACTAAGATTTAAAGGAATATAACTAATGTTATCGATAGGCTGAGGCTATTAGGTTTTGGAGAGTAGGCTCAAGCTCGAGGATCATACAGTTGAGCCTGTACGCTAAACTCTCCTTCAATTCATATTAACAGTTTATCTTTGATTATTAATTATATTTTTATAGTATATTTTGTTACATTTTTATAAGTTTTCTTAATAAAAGTGTAGCAAGTTCATTTTTCGACTATCGCCATTTAACAAAAAATTATTGATACCCAACTGTACAAAATTGAAGGTAAAACTTTAGTAGTTATACAAACATTTTAGAGAATATGGATTTAGATCTTATCATCAAATAAAATGTTGCTTTATTACGAGCGCACGTTTGTAACAGTTTTGTTCCATTCATTTATACCATTTATACATATATGTACTCAATTTCCTACAATAAGTTTATGAGTTTGCAAACGTATAACTTTCAATATTATTAAAATTCTGTTTTTCATCATTTTGGACAAAAACATTATATTTTATTGGAAAAAACCTTACAATTTATATAAAAGAACAATTTTTGTAATCATAAAATACTAGAAGAGCACAAAAATGGGAAATTATAGTAAAACACGATATAATTGTAATTACAAAACCTCTGCGTTTATGCCATAATTTTGATTCAACTTAAGAACAAAACTCTCGATGGGTTCAGAAAAACAATTACTTTATTCATATATTGGAATTATTAGCAGATAGTTGTGATGATATTAGACCTCAAATAGTATTTTCTAATATTTCAATTTTATATGAAATGATTTCCTGTTTTAATTTCTAGCGAACATGCAATCTATGCAATGACACAATTCATAGCATTTCACTCAATAAGCTGATAGTGAGTTATCAGTTGTTAAACTTAAACCTCACATATGAATCGGTTTTTCTATTAAAGTTTTATCGTTTAAATTAATTCTTTAAAATATTTATAGCAATCAAATATCTTTTGAGTCAACAAATAATTAGAACATTTAAATAACTCGACAGTTACTCAATATTAAGTAATTCAATTTTAATATTCAATTTATTAGACTTAAAGTTATAATAAATGGCAGAACTAATCAATAATTGTGTTATCAATAACTTTATGACAGACAGCTGTGAGTCTGACAGACAGAATGCCGTATCTGTGCCGGTATTTATCTCTTTTAAGGCTTTAGTCTATAATTAGGTGATTAACAAGTTTTAAGTACATAATTGCCAACAAAGTGATCCATAATCCTGTAGATCCCTTCTCAATACCCTTAATGCTAGTATTGATTCCAAGTATAAGAAATGAAAGGTTTACAAAAAGTTAAATTTGATTGAATGTCAAAAATAATAAAAAGTCATTCTTTTTATGAGTGATTTGTCAGCAAAAACAAATGTAAAGCGATTATAACGTGTGTCAGCTTTGCTTCTTATCAATAAAGATATCACAGAATACACAGAATTGTGTGAATAGTGATGTACTGTATTATGCAAATGAAAGTATGATTCAGTTATAAAGTATTCCATAACTCATTACATACATAGAAATGATTATAATTAAAAATTGCGAAGAAATAAATTTAATTTATTGACTATTTTTGAAATATGATACGATTGGAGGCAAACAAACACTTATAGGTAGAAAATGATTACTAGAATTGGGATAAAAGCAAACTATAAACAAAACAAATAACAAAATGTTAATCAATGCGGAAGTTTGACATTCAATTAATAGTATATAATATTTAACATATTTAACACACTTAAGACTCCAGACATTTGAGACTTCAATTACCGGTTAGTATAGAACCAAATCTGCAAACATTGCAAACAAATTACTGTTCAATACATTTATTAATCTTTAGTCCACTTTTGAAATGACTATTAAACCAATAAAATAATCATTTATTGAATTTAATTCTTCAAACATTAAATTTTATTGAGTTTTCCCATTATTTGCGACAATAACTGAATGGTTTTCATAAAAAAAATTGATTTAATTTTTGGAAAATTGTTTTTTAATATAAATAAAACCAAAAGTATTTGGAAATTGAACTCAACATTAAAAATGAAGCGAAAAATATTTTTTGAGAGCATATAAGAAAAGATAATATCAATAGTTTTGGATTTAATATAAGTTATAATAAATATAATTATATTCTAAGCTCTAAATTGAAGCGATGCTTACCTTTTATTTATAAGGAGATAAAAGACCGGTTTCACTCACTTATGACTAGAGTTTAATATTTGGTTTCGATTCAAATCTAATGAGAATAAACTCACTCTCTTATAGTCATCTCA